>JAAMPC010000317.1:0-7500 GCA_016771965.1 Brassica carinata | reverse complement strand
GTTTCCAGGTTACGACAATGATCCTTCCGCAGGTTCACCTACGGAAACCTTGTTACGATTCTCCTTCCTCTAAATGATAAGGTTTAGTGGACTTCTCGCGACGCCGCGACGGGCGTAACCACCCACGCCGCCGCGATCCCAACACTTCGGATCATTCAATCGGTAGGAGCGACGGGCGTGTGTACAAAGGGCAGGACGTAGTCAACGCGAAGCTGACTCTCGCTTACTAGGAATTCCTCGCTGAAGACCAACAATTGCAATGATCTATCCCCATCACGATGAAATTTCAAAGATTACCCGGCCTGTCGGCCAAGGTGTGAACTCGCTGAATACATCAGCGCTGCGGCGGCCAGTAACATCTAAGGGCATCACAGACCTGTTATTGCCTCAAACTTCCTTGGCCTAAACGCCATAGTCCTCTAAGAAGCCGCCGAAGGGATGCCTCCACGAAGCTAGTTAGCAGGCTGAGGTCTCGCTCGCTAACGGAATTAACCAGACAAATCGCTCCACCAACTAAGAACGCCATGCACCACCACCCATAGAATCAAGAAAGAGCTCTAGTCGTCAATCCTTACTATGTCCGACCTGGTAAGTTTCCCTGTTGAGTCACTAAGCCGCAGGCTCCACTCCTGGTGGTGCCCTTCCACAATTCCTTTAAGTTTCAGCCTTGCGACCATACTCTCGAACCCAAAAACTTTGATTTCATAGGTGCCAGCGGAGTCCTAAAAGCAACATCCGCTGATCCCTGGTCGGCATCGCTTATGGTTGAGACTAGGACGGTATCTGATCGCCTTCGAGCCCCCAACTTTCGCTTCTTGATTAATGAAAACATCCTTGGCAAATGCTTTCGCAGTTGTTCGCCTTTCATAAATCCAAGAATTTCACCTCGACTATGAAATACTTAATGCCCCGACTGTCCCCTTAATCATTATTCGATCCCGGTACAACAATAGGATCGAAATCCTATGATGTTATCCCATGCTAATGTATACAGAGCGAGGCTTGCTTTGAGCACTCTAATTTCTTCAGTGCAATAGCCGAGGCACGACCCGCCAGTTAAGGCCAGGTGCGATCGCCGACAGAGAGACAGGCCGACCGGTGCTCACCGGCGGACCGGCGACCCATCCCAAGGTTCAACTACGAAGCTTTTAACTGCAACAACTTAAATATACGCTATTGAGCTGGAATTACCGCTGCTGGCACCAGACTTGCCTCCAATGGATCCTCGCTAAGGATTTAGATTGTACTTATTCCAATTACCAGACTCAAGAGCCCGGTATTGTTATTTATTGTCACTACCTCCCCGTCAGGATTGGGTAATTTGCCTGCTGCCTTCCCTTGGATGTGGTAGCCGCTTCTCAGGCTCCTCTCCGAATCGAATCAACCCTAATTCTCCGCCACCCGCTACCACCATGGTAGGCCACTATCCTACCATCGAAAGTTGATAGGGCAGAAATTTGAATGATGCCAGCACTAAGGCCATGCGATCCGCCGAAGTTATCATGAATCATCAGAGCAACGGGCAGAGCCCACGACCTTTTATCTAATAAATGCATCCCTTCCAGTCGGGGTTTGTTGCACGATAGCTCTAGAATTACGGTTATCCGAGTAGTAGTTACCATCAAACAAACTATAACTGATTTAATGAGCCATTCGCAGTTTCACAGTTGAATTGCTCATACTTACACATGGGCTTAATCTTTGAGACAAGCATATGACTACTGGCAGGATCAACCAGGTAGCATTCATAAATCACGGCAAGCCCTGGTCATGTTCCGCAAACACATGGAAAGAGGGAATGACTAAGACTGGCCGCCATCTTTGTCCGAGACAAACGCGCTTAGCAGGACAGAATTTCTTCGAGTCACCGCCATAATCTTTCCAAGAACCGAGATCCCAGCAAACAGCTTGTTCACCTTGGCTAACAATGCATAAATTATGCAAAGACGAAGGATCACAAGTGCCGGTTTATGTTCACGACTTCCCAATGAAGGAGATGCCGCGAACAACATTTTAAGCAAAGCTTAACAATTCCTTCTAGATAGGTATGCAACACAGGCCCCAGATCAGTTCAACAAGCATAACTATGCTAGTGAAAGAAACTGAGAAGGATAGTTGGTCTGTAGTTGCGCGCCGAAAGCACAGCCTACAAACACTAGCTATCCAATCACCACTCATACGCCAGCATTGCCCCTTAACATCAATCTTCCAACCACTCTCGAGATGTAATCAAAAGAGCAGCTGGAAGACGGATGAAACCAGGCCAAGACCACAAGCGCCGAAAATTTGATTTTAGGGGCAAATGGTCCACGGAAAAGTCGCCGGAAAAGTCGCCAAAGTCACGGAGACAGTCCCCGCCATCGGACCTCAACCAAGCATCATCGTGCTGCACCAAGCACTCGGACATTACCCACACCCATTCGGACTTCATCTCCCAGGCACAGAGGAGTCTACCCTTTATATAGACAAAACACTTTTTTCAGTATGTCACCGAGATATATTGTGTTCCTGAGTATTTTTAATGTAAAAAAAAATACTTCAATTTGAATTGATTTTTGCATGCTCATAAGGATGGTTAAAGCTATTTTCTGGTAAATTTTCATAATTTCTTTTGCTTCTAACCATGTCTTTGCATGCTACAAGGTTCGAGTTTTGTTGTCTCTCACGGATGTCTATAGCAACTTTTGATCAACACTTGACATCCTAAACTCATTGTTGATATATTTTGATGTTTCCTTTCAGAAAACTTTCTTCAAAAATATTAATTTTGAATTTTGGCTTCTCGGGATTTTGGCTGTCCGCAGGATTTTCGCCACGACGCGGTGATTTTCACCACGACGCGGTGATTTTCGCCACCAGGACTGTCCGTGGTGATTTTCGCCCACTAAGACTGTCCGCCGTACACATATCAGCACGCTGGCCCTTCCCCGACTATATCCGGTGATTTTGGCCCACGCTGACTGTCCGCCAAGCGCGATATCAGCACGCTGGCCCTTCCCGTGGACTGTCCGGTGATTTTACCACGAGGACAGTACATCAGCACACATATCAGCACGCTGGCCCTGTCCGTGGACTATCCGCGGTGATTTTCGCCACGCAGGACTGTCCGTGGGTGATTTGGCCCACGAGGACTGTCCGCCAGTACGATATCAGCATCGCTGACCCTTCCCGGACTGTCCCGTGATTTTCGCCACCCAGGATTGTCCGCAGTACGATATCAGCACGCTGGCCCTTCCCGCGGACTATCCGTGGGTGATATTCTACCACGGACTGTCCGTGGGTGATTTTCGCCACGAGGACTGTCCGCCAGTACACATATCAGCACGCTGGCCCTTCCCGGACTATCCGTGATTTTAGCCCACGGCGACTGTCCGCCAGTACATATCAGCACGCTGGCCCTTCCCGGACTGTCCGGTGATTTTCGCCACGTGACAGTACATCAGTAACATATCAGCACGCTGGCCCTGTCCGTGGACTATCCGCGGGTGATTTTCGCCACGCAGGACCGTCCGTGGGTGATTTTCGCCACGCAGGACTGTCCGGGTGATTTTCGCCACGCAGGACCGTCCGCCAGTACGCATATCAGCATGGCCCATCCCGCGGACTGTCCGGTGATTTTCGCCAATGGCGACTATCCGCCAGTATGCATATCAGCACGCTGGCCCTTCCTCGGACTATCCGCGGGAGATATTCGCCATCAGGACCGTCCGCGGGTGATTTTCGCCACCAGGACGTCCGCCGTACGATATCAGCATCGCTGGCCCTTCCCGCTGACTGTCCGCGATTTCGCCACGAGGACGTCCGCCACGCGATATCAGCACGCTGGCCCTTCCCGTGGACTGGGTGATTTTCGCCACGGCGACTATCCGCCAGTACGCATATCAGCACGCTGGCCCTTCCCGCGGACTATCCCGTGGAGATATTCGCCACCAGGACTGTCCGCGGGTTTTACCACGCAGGACTGTCCGCCAGTACGCATATCAGCACGCTGGCCCTTCCCGCGGACTATCCGCGGTGATTACCACCAGGACTGTCCGGTGATTTTCGCCACGGTGGACGTCCGCGGTGATTTTCGCCCACGACTGTCCGTCAGTACGCATATCAGCACGCTGGCCCTTCCCTGGACTGTCCGGTGATTTACCCACGAGGACTGTCCGTACGCATATCAGCACGCTGGCCCTTCCTGCGGACTATCGGTGATTTTCCCCACGGCCTGTCCGCGGGTGATTTTCGCCATTTGGACCGTCCGCGGGTGATTTTCGCCACGGACCGTCCGCCAGTACGATATCAGCACGCTGGCCCTTCCCGCGGACTGTCCGCATTTCGCCCACGTGACTCCTGTCCGCAGCACGCATATCAGCACGCTGGCCCTTCCGCGGACTATCCGTGGGATTTTCGCCACCCCAGGACTGTCCGGGTGATTTTCACCACCAGACTGTCCGTGGGTGATTTTTCGCCACAGGACTGTCCGCCAGTACGCATATCAGCACGCTGGCTCTTCCCGCGGACTATCCGCGGGTGATTTTCGCCACCAAGAATGTCCGCGGGTGATTTTTCGCCACGAGGACTGTCCGCGGGTGATTTCGCCCACGCAGGACTGTCCGCAAGACGCGATAACAGCACGCTCACCTTTCCCTGGACTGTCCGTAAGCTACCACGAGGACAGTACATATACATATATCGCACGCTGGCCCTTCCCGTGGACTGTTCGGTGATTTCTTCACGAGGACCGTCCCAGTAGACAACTGTGTACTGATGGAAAGTCAACGCGGACTGTTTGGGTGATTTTTGCCCACGAGACTGTCCGCAGTACATATCAGCATCGCTGGTCTCTTCCCGTGGACTGTCTTTGGACAACTGACCACGCTGACAGTCCATCAGTACACATATCGTGATTTTTGTCTGAGTGTACTGATAGCTTGAGAATTTTTCATAGACTAATGGTCCATGATGGTCTGTTTTATCGATGCTGGCTCGATTAAATCCTTCCCGCAGTAGGCTGATCATCCAACCGCGTTATCATTTTCCTTATTTTTCCTGGTCTGATCGGCGCTGCCGCATCGAAGGGATGAATTATATCGCCAGCTGCCATGATACCCGTGGACACAACTGTGAACAAAGCTTTCGAGTTAATGCCCCGCCAGGATGCTTTGGCCGACTTGTGCACATGAGGGCTGCATTTCATCGGTCAATCTGAAATATTGGGGCAGAGGAATTTCACCAAGTAAAAATCTCAACCTCCGACGACGCTCTCTTAGATACTTGAATTTTTTGCTTTTGGTGTGTTTAAAGTTTTGGGAGGAACGATGATTAGAAAGGGGAGGGTCAATCTAACGACAAAGGGCTGAATTCAGTGGATCGTGGGCAAGGCCACTCTGCCACTTTACAATAACTCCGCCATTTAAGTCGCCGCAAAGGATTCTACCCACGCGGTGGTAATTATAATTCATCCGAACGGCGCTCCGCCGAACGGACTTAGCCAACGACATCGCCTTTGGGATTAAGGCTTTACCGAGGGTCGGGTAACGGGCGGCGATACGCGTTTCAGCCCGGATTCTGACTTAGAGGCGCTCAGTCATAATCCAGCGCGACGGTAGCTTCAGCCATGGCTTTTCAAACCCGCCATGACCAATTCCAGCGAATCAACGGTTCCTCCTCGCATCAGGTTGAATTACTATTACACGCTGGCAAGTAGGGTAAAACTAACCTGTCTCACGACGGTCTAAAACCCAGCTCACTTCCCTATTGGTGGGTGAACAATCCAACACTTGGTGAATTTGCTTCACAATGATAGGAAGAGCCGACATCGCGATCAAAAGCAACGCCGCTATGAACGCTTTGGCCACAAGCCAGTTATCCCTGTGGTAACTTTTCTGACACCTCTAGCTTCAAATCTTCTAAAGGATCGATAGGCCACGCTTTCACGGTTCAGATTCTACTGAAAATCAGAATCAAACGAAGCTTTTACCCTTTGTTCCACACGAGATTTCTGTCTCGCTGAGCTCATCTTAGACACGCGCTATCTTTAACAGATGTGCCGCCAGCCAAACTCCCCCCACCGACAATGTCCTCCGTGATCGACTACCGGGCGGTCGGTCTAAAAGAAGGCATTCGCTTCCGACCATACCGGAGTAAGTAAAATAACGTTAAAAGTAGTGGTATTTCAACGTACGAGTCTCCACTTATTCTACACCTCTCAAGTCATTTCACAAAGTCGGACTAGAGTCAAGCTCACAGTCTTCTTTCCTCGCTGATTCTGCCAAGCCCTGCCTCTGGCTGTGGTTTCGCTGGATAGTAGATGTGACGTGGGAATTTCATCCATTCATGCGCGCCACTAATTAGATGACGAGGCATTTGGCTACCAGAGTCAAGCATTCTCGCCAAGCAATTCGCCGCTGGTTGAATTTCTTCACTTTGACATTCGCATACTCGGCAGAAATCACATTATCATAGCATCCGCAAGCGACCATCGCAATGCTTTGTTTTAATTAAACAGTCGGATTCTTGTCCGCATTTCAGTTCTGAGTTGGTTGTTCGACGCCCGGGAAAGCTCTCAGTGAGTTCGCCCAGTCCGCCCCGCCGACACGGTATGTCCGCTCGCCACGCTAGCGGCTCAAGCAGCCCGCCAACAGTCGACGGTTCGAACTGGACCCCGAGCCCAGCCCTCAGAGCCAACTTTTCCCCGGTTACGGATCCATTTTGCCGACTTCCTTGCCTACATTGTTCCATCGCACCAGGCTGTTCACCTTGGAGACCTGATGCGTTATGAGTACCACCGGGCGTGAGCGCACTCGGTCCTCCGATTTTCAACGCTGAATGCACCGACACCACGCTGACGCGGCGGTTTTTCCAGCCGCTGGACTCCTACTCCGCTGAGCCGCTTCGGGTGGGCAGGCTGTTAAACAGTAAAAGATAACTTTTCCTCGAATTTGACGCTCGATTCCCTAACGCTCCGCCAACCGCCACGCCCCGTTCGAATTTTAACCGATCCCTTTCGCTCACAGATAAGCGCTTATCAGACGGTTTCCTACTTTCAGATCGACTAACCCATGCAAGTGCCGCTCACATGGAACCTTTCCCCTCTCGCCTTCAAAGTTCTATTTGAATATTTGCTACTACCACCAAGATCTGCACCGACGTCGCCCCGCCTTTCCGCTCTAGGTTTTGCAGCCAATCGCGTCCTCCTACTCATCGAGGCTCTCTTGCCCCGACGGCCGGTATAGGTCGCGTAGTTCAGCGCCATCCATTTTCGGGCTAGTTGATTCGGGTGAGTTGTTACACACTCTTAGCGGATTTCGACTTCCATGACCACCGCCCTGCTGTCTTAATCGACCAACACCCTTTGTTCTAGGTTACGCAGCAGGGTTGGGAATCGCAAACGGCTTCCGTTCATCCCGATCGCCAGCCTCGCTACCAAAAATGGCCCACTTGGAGCTCTCGATTCCGGATGGCTCAACAAAGCAGCCACCCCGCCCTACCTATTTAAAGTTTGAGAATAGG
>JAAMPC010000316.1:0-37091 GCA_016771965.1 Brassica carinata | reverse complement strand
AATTCTTTTGTTAGCAAAAACTCAAGTATGCTAATATCCCATTTATAAATATCTTTTATTTGAAGTCAAGAAGTGTCATGAAGGCTGTGCAAAGATAGGGTTTAAGTCCATGAGAGACTTAGACACCATTTGGAGATTGGGTGAGGCAAAGATAGGCGCCCCTGGAATTCAGACGGTATGCACCGTACGGACCGTACAAACTTAGGGCGACCCAATTCATGTCTGGATCAACCATTTGTGGAGATTGGAGAGGGTGTGCAAAAATAGGGCGTAGGTATCGGACAGAGGTCCGCACTCGTAGTTCCCTTCTGCTCAATTCAGATTGAAGTTGTGCAAGTTTACGGACTTCTTCCTTATCCAGAAGTGAAGTCACATGATATTGGGAGCAAGTGGAACGTGGGAGAGCTGGTGACAGGCTGTCTTGGACTGGCCAAAAGGTAAAGCACCTTTTGGACCAAACACACATCGATCCATCTTGTCCATTCATTTCAAACCAAGCAATCTGGTCCATCCAAAGCTTCTTCCCTCCAAATCTGATTCAGCCAATGAGAGACCATTATTCAAATCACATTGACCAGCTCAAGACTCATCCTAGGCGTCCATTCTTCAAGCATATATCAGCCATTAGATTAAGGGTTTATGAAATGAGAAGTTGTAAGCTTATAAAAGCATGTCTTTGAACAATTTTGTAACCTAAGAGAGTTATGGGGATTTCCCCTTCTCCTTCATAATATAAAAGTGTGTTCTTGATCAGATTCCCTTAATCTACCCCTTTCTTAGTCTCTAATCTCGTAATCTCTCAAAGTCTCTTTGTTTCTGATCTAAGTTCATACTAGTTTCATCAGATTCTTTCTTCACCATTTCAAGACTCTATTTTGCCCTAAAAGGCTTGTTCTTCACACACACACAGCCTAGACTCTTAAAATCTCACAAAATCAAGCTTTTTACATGGCGATTCTTCCTGTTTTGATTAGAATGACAAAGAAGTTGTCATATTCTCAAACAGGAAAACTGGGATCACCTGATTTGAAAGTGGGATAGCTTCTTCATCCTAACTCCTATGAGATTTATTCCACTTCCTAATGATTCTCCACTACTTTATGTATCAAAATCAAGCTTCTTACATCACGATTCTTCCTGGTTTGATTAGAATGACAAAGAAGTTGTCATATTCCCAAACAGGAAAACTGGGATCACCTGATTTGAAAGTGGGATAGCTTCATCCTAACTCCTATGAGATTTATTCCACTTCCTAATGATTCTCCACTACTTTATGTATCAAAATCAAGCTTCTTACATCGCGATTCTTCCTGGTTTGATTAGAATGACAAAGAAGTTGTCATATTCCCAAACAGGAAAACTGGGATCACCTGATTTGAAAGTGGGATAGCTTCTTCATCCTAACTCCTATGAGATTTATTCCACTTCCTAATGATTCTCCACTACTTTATGTATCAAAATCAAGCTTCTTACATCACGATTCTTCCTGGTTTGATTAGAATGGCAAAGAAGTTGTCATATTCCCAAACAGGAAAACTGGGATCACCTGATTTGAAAGTGTGATAGCTTCTTCATCCTAATTCCTATGAGATTTATTTCACTTCCTAATGATTTTCCACTACTTTATGTATCAAAATCAAGCTTCTTACATCGCGATTCTTCCTGGTTTGATTAGAATGACAAAGAAGTTGTCATATTCCCAAACAGAAAACTGATCACCTCGATTTGAAAGTGGGATGCTTCTTCATCCTAACTCCTATGAGATTTATTCCACTTCCTAATGATTCTCCACTACTTTATGTATCAAAATCAAGCTTCTTACATCGCGATTCTTCCAGTTTTGATTAGATGACAAAGAAGTTGTCATATTCCCAAACAGGAAACCGATCACCGATTTGAAAGTGATAGCTTCTTCATCCTAACTCCTGAGATTTTTCCACTTCCTAATGATTCTCCACTACTTTATGTATCAAAATCAAGTTTCTTACACCCCAATTCTTCCTGGTTTGATTAGAATGACAAAGAAGTTGTCATATTCCCAAACAGGAAAACTGGGATCACCTGATTTGAAAGTGGGATAGCTTCTTCATCCTAACTCCTATGAGATTTAATAAACTTCTTGGTGGTTATCCACTATTTTATGTATCAAAATCAAGCTTCTTACATCGCGATTCATCCTGGTTTGATTTGAATGACAAAGAAGTTGTCATATTCCCAAACATGAAAACCGGAATCACCTGATTGGAAAGTGGGATAGCTTCTTCATCCTAACTCCTATGAGATTTATTCCACTTCCTAATGATTCTCCACTACTTTATGTATCAAAATCAAGCTTCTTACATCGCGATTCATCCTGGTTTGATTAGAATGACAAAGAAGTTGTCATATTCCCAAACAGAAAACGGGATCACCCGATTTGAAAGTGTGATAGCTTCTTCATCCTAATTCCTATGAGATTTATTCCACTTCCTAATGATTCTCCACTACTTTGTGTATCAAAATCAAGCTTCTTACATCGCGATTCTTCCTGGTTTGATTAGAATGACAAAGAAGTTGTCATATTCCCAAACAGAAAACTGGGATCACCCGATTTGAAAGTGGGATAGCTTCTTCATCCTAATTCTATGAGATTTATTCCACTTCCTAATGATTCTCCACTACTTTATGTATCAAAATCAAGCTTACATCGCGATTCATCCTGGTTTGATTAGAATGACAAAGAAGTTGACATATTCCCAAAAGGAAAACCGAATCACCGATTTGAAAGTGTGATAGCTTCTTCATCCTAATTCCTATGAGATTTATTCCACTTCCTAATGATTCTCCACTACTTTGTGTATCAAAATCAAGCTTTACATCGCGATTCTTCCTGGTTTGATTAGAATGACAAAGAAGTTGTCATATTCCCAAACATGAAAACCGGAATCACCTGATTGGAAAGTGGGATAGCTTCTTCATCCTAATTCCTATGAGATTTATTCCACTTCCTAATGATTCTCCACTACTTTATGTATCAAAATCAAGCTTCTTACATCGCATTCATCCTGGTTTGATTAATGACAAAGAAGTTGTCATATTCCCAAACAGAAAACCGGATCACCTGATTTAAAAGTGTGATAGCTTCTTCATCCTAACTCCTATGATATTTATTCCACTTCCTAATGATTCTCCACTACTTTATGTATCAAAATCAAGCTTCTTACATCATGATTCTTCCTGTTTTGATTAGGATGACAAAGTTGTCATATTCCCAAACAGAAAACCGATCACCGATTGAAAGTGGGATAGCTTCTTCATCCTAACTCCTGAGATTTTTCCACTTACTAGTGATTCTCCACTACTTTATGTATCAAAATCAAGCTTTTACATCGCGATTCTTCCTGGTTTGATTAGAATGACAAAGAAGTTGTCATATTCTCAAACAGAAAAACTAGGATCACCGATTTGAAAGTGGGATAGCTTCTTCATCCTAACTCCTATGAGATTTTTCCACTTACTAGTGATTCTCCACTACTTTATGTATCAAAATCATGCTTCTTACATCGCCATTCTTCCTGGTTTGATTAGAATGACAAAGAAGTTGTCATATTCCCAAACAGAAAACTGATCACCCGATTTGAAAGTTTGATAGCTTCATCCTAATTCCTATGAGATTTATTCCACTTCCTAATGATTCTCCACTACTTTATGTATCAAAATCAAGCTTCTTACATCGCGATTCTTCCTGGTTTGATTAGAATGACAAAGAAGTTGACATATTCCCAAAAGGAAAACTTGATCACCTCGATTGAAAGTGTGATAGCTTCTTCATCCTAACTCCTATGATATTTATTCCACTTCCTAATGATTCTCCACTACTTTATGTATCAAAATCAAGCTTCTTACATCACATTCTTCCTGTTTTGATTAGATGACAAAGAAGTTGTCATATTCCCAAACAGAAAACCGATCACCGATTTGAAAGGGATAGCTTCTTCATCCTAACTCCTATGATATTTATTCCACTTCCTAATGATTCTCCACTACTTTATGTATCAAAATCAAGCTTCTACATCGCGATTCTTCCTGGTTTGATTAGAATGACAATGAAGTTGTCATATTCCCAAACAGAAAACCGATCACCGATTGAAAGTTTGATAGCTTCTTCATCCTAATTCCTATGAGATTTATTCCACTTCCTAATGATTCTCCACTACTTTATGTATCAAAATCAAGCTTCTTACATCGCGATTCTTCCTGGTTTGATTAATGACAAAGAAGTTGACATATTCCCAAAAGGAAAACTTGGATCACCTGATTTGAAAGTGTGATAGCTTCTTCATCCTAACTCCTATGATATTTATTCCACTTCCTAATGATTCTCCACTACTTTATGTATCAAAATCAAGCTTCTTACATCGCGATTCTTCCTGTTTTGATTAGATGACAAAGAAGTTGTCATATTCTCAAACAGGAAAACCGATCACCGATTTGAAAGTGGATAGATCTTCATCCTAACTCCTGTGAGATTTTTTCCACTTACTAGTGATTCTCCACTACTTTATGTATCAAAATCAAGCTTACATCGATTCTTCCTGGTTTGATTAGAATGACAATGAAGTTGTCATATTCCCAAACAGAAAACCGATCACCGATTTGAAAGTGGGATAGTTCTTCATCCTAACTCCTATGAGATTTAATAAACTTTGGTGATTATCCACTACTTTATGTATCAAAATCAAGCTTCTTACATCGCGATTCATACTGGTTTGATTTGAATGACAAAGAAGTTGTCATATTCCCAAACAGAAAACCGGGATCACTCGATTTGAAAGTGGGATAGCTTCTTCATCCTAACTCCTATGAGATTTATTCCACTTCCAATGATTCTCCACTACTTTATGTATCAAAATCAAGCTTCTTACATCGATTCTTCCTGGTTTGATTAAAATGACAAAGAAGTTGTCATATTCCCAAACAGGAAAACCGATCACCGATTTGAAAGTGATAGCTTCTTCATCTTAATTCCTATGAGATTTATTCCACTTCCTAATGATTCTCCACTACTTTATGTATCAAAATCAAGCTTCTTACATGTGATTCTTCCTGTTTTGATTAGAATGACAAAGTTGTCATATTCCCAAACAGGAAAAGCGGGATCACGATTTGAAAGTAGGATAGCTTCTTCATCCTAACTCCTATGAGATTTATTCCACTTCCTAATGATTCTCCACTACTTTATGTATCAAAATCAAGTTTACATCGATTCTTCCTGTTTTGATTAGATGACAAAGAAGTTGTCATATTCCCAAACAGAAAAACCGAATCACCCGATTTTAAAGTGTGATAGCTTCTTCATCCTAACTCCTGTGAGATTTTTCCACTTACTAGTGATTCTCCACTACTTTATGTATCAAAATCAAGCTTCTACATCGCGATTCTTTCTGTTTTGATTAGATGACAAAGAAGTTGTCATATTCCCAAACAGGAAAACTGGGATCACCTGATTTGAAAGTGGGATAGCTTCTTCATCCTAACTCCTGTAAGATTTTTTCCACTTCCTAATGATTCTCCACTACTTTATGTATCAAAATCAAGTTTCTTACACCCCAATTCTTCTTGGTTTGATTAGAATGATAAAGAAGTTGTCATATTCCCAAACAGGAAAACTGGGATCACCTGATTTGAAAGTGGGATAGCTTCTTCATCCTAACTCCTATGAGATTTAATAAACTTCTTGGTGGTTATCCACTACTTTATGTATCAAAATCAAGCTTTTTACATGGCGATTCTTCCTGTTTTGATTAGAATGACAAAGAAGTTGTCATATTCTCAAACAGGAAAACTATGATCACCAGATTTGAAAGTGGATAGATCTTCATCCTAACTCCTATGAGATTTTTTCCACTTACTAGTGATTCTCCACTAATTTATGTATCAAAATCAAGCTTTTACATCGTGATTCTTCCTGGTTTGATTAGAATGACAAAGAAGTTGTCATATTCCCAAACAGAAAACTGATCACCTCGATTTGAAAGTGTATATAGCTTCTTCATCCTAATTCCTATGAGATTTATTCCACTTCCTAATGATTCTCCACTACTTTATGTATCAAAATCAAGCTTCTTACATCGCATTCTTCCTGATTTGACTAGAATGACAAAGAAGTTGACATATTCCCAAAAGGAAAACTGGATCACCGATTTGAAAGTGGGATAGCTTCTTCATCCTAACTCCTATGAGATTTATTCCACTTCCTAATGATTCTCCACTACTTTATGTATCAAAATCAAGCTTACATCGCGATTCATCCTGGTTTGATTAGAATGACAAAGAAGTTGTCATATTCCCAAACAGAAAAACCGAATCACCTGATTTTAAAGTGTGATAGCTTCTTCATCCTAACTCCTGTGAGATTTTTTCCACTTACTAGTGATTCTCCACTACTTTATGTATCAAAATCAAGCTTCTTACATCGCGATTCTTTCTGTTTTGATTAGGATGAC
Organism: Brassica carinata; assembly: GCA_016771965.1. Classification (NCBI taxonomy): domain Eukaryota; kingdom Viridiplantae; phylum Streptophyta; class Magnoliopsida; order Brassicales; family Brassicaceae; genus Brassica; species Brassica carinata. The sequence continues at coordinate 30,606 of JAAMPC010000316.1, read as the reverse complement.
AAAGAAGTTGTCATATTCCCAAACAGGAAAACTGGGATCACTTGATTTGAAAGTGGGATAGCTTCTTCATCCTAACTCCTATGAGATTTTTTCCACTTCCTAATGATTCTCCACTACTTTATGTATCAAAATCAAGTTTCTTACACCCCAATTCTTCTTGGTTTGATTAGAATGAAGTTGTCATATTCCCAAACAGGAAAACTGGATCACCTGATTTGAAAGTGGGATAGCTTCTTCATCCTAACTCCTATGAGATTTAATAAACTTTGGTGGTTATCCACTACTTTATGTATCAAAATCAAGCTTTTTACATGGCGATTCTTCCTGTTTTGATTAGAATGACAAAGAAGTTGTCATATTCTCAAACAGGAAAACTATGATCACCAGATTTGAAAGTGGGATAGCATCTTCATCCTAACTCCTATGAGATTTTTTCCACTTACTAGTGATTCTCCACTACTTTATGTATCAAAATCAAGCTTCTTACATCGATTCTTCCTGGTTTGATTAGAATGACAAAGTTGTCATATTCCCAAACAGGAAAACTGGGATCACCTCGATTTGAAAGTGGATAGCTTCTTCATCCTAATTCCTATGAGATTTATTCCACTTCCTAATGATTCTCCACTACTTTATGTATCAAAATCAAGTTTACATCATGATTCTTCCTGGTTTGACTAGAATGACAAAGAAGTTGTCATATTCCCAAAAGGAAAACCGATCACCGATTTGAAAGTGGGATAGCTTCTTCATCCTAACTCCTATGAGATTTATTCCACTTCCTAATGATTCTCCACTACTTTATGTATCAAAATCAAGCTTACATCATGATTCATCCTGGTTTGATTAGAATGACAAAGAAGTTGTCATATTCCCAAACAGGAAAACCGAATCACCTGATTTTAAAGTGTGATAGCTTCTTCATCCTAATTCCTATGAGATTTATTCCACTTCCTAATGATTCTCCACTACTTTATGTATCAAAATCAAGCTTACATCACATTCTTCCTGTTTTGATTAGAATGACAAAGAAGTTGTCATATTCTCAAACAGGAAAACTATGATCACCAGATTTGAAAGTGGGATAGCATCTTCATCCTAACTCCTATGAGATTTTTTCCACTTACTAGTGATTCTCCACTAATTTATGTATCAAAATCAAGCTTCTTACATCGTGATTCTTCCTGGTTTGATTAGAATGACAAAGAAGTTGTCATATTCCCAAACAGGAAAACTGGGATCACCTGATTTGAAAGTGTATATAGCTTCTTCATCCTAATTCCTATGAGATTTATTCCACTTCCTAATGATTCTCCACTACTTTATGTATCAAAATCAAGCTTCTTACATCGCGATTCTTCCTGATTTGACTAGAATGACAAAGAAGTTGTCATATTCCCAAACAGGCTGGGATCACGATTTGAAAGTGGGATAGCTTCTTCATCCTAACTCCTATGAGATTTATTCCACTTCCTAATGATTCTGCACTACTTTATGTATCAAAATCAAGCTTCTTACATCGCGATTCATCCTGGTTTGATTAGAATGACAAAGAAGTTGTCATATTCCCAAACAAGGCGGAATCACGATTTTAAAGTGTGATAGCTTCTTCATCCTAATTCCTATGAGATTTATTCCACTTCCTAATGATTCTCCACTACTTTATGTATCAAAATCAAGCTTCTTACATCGTGATTCTTCCTGGTTTGATTAGAATGACAAAGAAGTTGTCATATTCCCAAACAGGAAAACTGGGATCATCTGATTTGAAAGTGGGATAGCTTCTTCATCCTAACTCCTATGAGATTTATTCCACTTCCTAATGATTCTCCACTACTTTATGTATCAAAATCAAGCTTTTTACATGGCGATTCTTCCTGTTTTGATTAGAATGACAAAGAAGTTGTCATATTCTCAAACAGGAAAACTATGATCACCAGATTTGAAAGTGGGATAGCATCTTCATCCTAACTCCTATGAGATTTTTTCCACTTACTAGTGATTCTCCACTAATTTATGTATCAAAATCAAGCTTCTTACATCGTGATTCTTCCTGGTTTGATTAGAATGACAAAGAAGTTGTCATATTCCCAAACAGGAAAACTGGGATCACCTGATTTGAAAGTGTATATAGCTTCTTCATCCTAATTCCTATGAGATTTATTCCACTTCCTAATGATTCTCCACTACTTTATGTATCAAAATCAAGCTTCTTACATCGCGATTCTTCCTGATTTGACTAGAATGACAAAGAAGTTGACATATTCCCAAAAAGGAAAACTTGGATCACCTGATTTGAAAGTGTGATAGCTTCTTCATCCTAACTCCTATGAGATTTATTCCACTTCCTAATGATTCTCCACTACTTTATGTATCAAAATCAAGCTTCTTACATCGCGATTCTTCCTGTTTTGATTAGGATGACAAAGAAGTTGTCATATTCCCAAGCAGGCTGGGATCACGATTTGAAAGTGGGATAGCTTCTTCATCCTAACTCCTGTGAGATTTTTTCCACTTACTAGTGATTCTCCACTACTTTATGTATCAAAATCAAGCTTCTTACATCGCTATTCTTCCTGGTTTGATTAGAATGAAAATGAAGTTGTCATATTCCCAAACAGGAAAATTGGGATCACCTGATTTGAAAGTGGGATAGGTTCTTCATCCTAACTCCTATGAGATTTAATAAACTCCTTGGTGATTATCCACTACTTTATGTATCAAAATCAAGCTTCTTACATGTGATTCATACTGGTTTGATTTGAATGACAAAAAGTTGTCATATTCCCAAACAGAGGCTGGGATCACGATTTGAAAGTGGGATAGCTTCTTCATCCTAACTCCTATGAGATTTATTTCACTTCCTAATGATTCTCCACTACTGTATGTATCAAAATCAGGCTTCTTACATCGCGATTCTTCCTGGTTAGATTAGAATGACAAAGAAGTTGTCATATTCCCAAACAGGAAAACTGGGATCACCTGATTTGAAAGTGGGATAGCTTCTTCATCCTAACTCCTGTGAGATTTTTTCCACTTCCTAATGATTCTCCACTACTTTATGTATCAAAATCAAGCTTCTTACACCCCAATTCTTCCTGGTTTGATTAGAATGATAAAGAAGTTGTCATATTCCCAAACAGGAAAACTGGGATCACTTGATTTGAAAGTGGGATAGCTTCTTCATCCTAACTCCTATGAGATTTAATAAACTTCTTGGTGGTTATCCACTATTTTATGTATCAAAATCAAGCTTCTTACATGTGATTCATCCAGGTTTGATTTGAATGACAAAAAGTTGTCATATTCCCAAACAGGCTGGGATCACGATTTGAAAGTGGGATAGCTTCTTCATCCTAACTCCTCGTGAGATTTTTTCCACTTACTAGTGATTCTCCACTACTTTATGTATCAAAATCAAGCTTCTTACATGCGATTCTTCCTGGTTTGATTAGAATGACAAAGAAGTTGTCATATTCTCAAACAGGAAAACTGGGATCACCTGATTTGAAAGTGGGATAGCTTCTTCATCCTAACTCCTATGAGATTTTTTCCACTTACTAGTGATTCTCCACTACTTTATGTATCAAAATCAAGCTTCTTACATGGCGATTCTTCCTGGTTTGATTAGAATGACAAAGAAGTTGTCATATTCCCAAACAGGAAAACTGGGATCACAATTTGAAAGTGGGATAGCTTCTTCATCCTAACTCCTATGAGATTTATTCCACCTCTAATGATTCTCCACTACTTTATGTATCAAAATTAAGCTTCTTACATGTGATTCTTCCTGTTTTGATTAGGATGACAAAGTTGTCATATTCCCAAAGAGGATCACGATTTGAAAGTGGGATAGCTTCTTCATCCTAACTCTGTGAGATTTTTCCACTTCTAATGATTCTCCACTACTTTATGTATCAAATGTTAAGTTGGTGATCAGGAAGTGTTAACTTTAGAGTTTTACTGTGGTAACTTTATTTTAACCACAGAACTACTTGAGGATTATCGATGGGATGAGAAGGTAACTTAGTGAAGAGAAGAGGAAACTCCACCAAAGAGGATAAGGGAGGATAAGGAAGGATAATGGAGCACTTTGACAGCCTGTATGATGCTGAAAGGAGAGGATGCTTTTACACTAGTGCAAGCATGTGAGAAAGCACAGCCAAGCATTTCAAGTGTAAGAGTTCCAGCCTGTCCATTGACTTACATGCTTATGGATTTCAAATTCACTTAATCAGCCTGATCTCTTCATATATATCTTGTATCTACATTAAATCAATTAATGGAGTTTTGAGTCTCTCTTGGAATCTCTATTCTCTAAACTTTACTCTAATCTTCTCTGATTATTATTAAACACACTCTAAAACACAAAAGTGTTTATGGTATCAGAGCCAGGTTGCTTAAAAAGGGGGTGAAGTGATTTTCTTTTTGCAAATCTGAGTTCTCTCTTGAGTGTTCTTGAGTCTTCTTGGTGTTCTTGAGTGTTCTTGGTGATTCGGGTTGTGTTCTTCAGTCAGGGCTCGCTTGGATCTTTCTGATGGAAACAAACAATCTAGACATGGAGAGGAAGCACAGATCTAGTATTCCATTGAAGCTTGAAGAGGAAACCGGTGGAAGTTGGTCAAGATGGGCTAAGGCAAGTGTTGAGGAGCTGTGTGTTGTGGAGTAGTCATAAAAGGAAGCCTTTAAGAGAAATGGCTATTGAAGCAAGGTCAGGCGTGGAGTCCGAGGTATGAAGACAGAGTTGTTCAAGAAAACCATACAAGATGGGATTGAAGCAGCTCAATGGGAGTAGATCCGATTGAAGAAGGTCTCAGGGAGTCAAGAGAGCTAACACGACCTAGGAAGAGGAAAGGAAGAACTCCATCAGCCAGGGCAAGCTGAAATACTTGTGGAGAGAATTGGATGTGCTTGGAGATCAAGCAACATTGATCCGAGGTTATTCAAGAGAGGTTGGAGCAAGATGTAGTCTTGAGCCTCTAGTGAGCTAAACTCATCATATGGTCAGCTGATTATGCAAGTACCTCAAAGATGGTGAGCGAGTAGATGTGGATGGAAAGCAGTGTGAGCTTGTTCAGTCTTCATATAAAGTATATGAGAAGAACAAGAGACTGAATGCATCTGAGATGGTACAAGGGTAAGAAGGGAAGATTGAGGAGACTGTCCAGTGACTTGGGTCATGGTGAGAAGGACTCTGGAGGGAGAGTAGACAGTCTGACACTTTGAGAATGATATGGAGACAAGACTGATTGGAAGAGTTTGCGCAGCATGTGGTTAGAGGGAGAGTGTTCTACCAGCCTATATGGGCAGCCTAGTAGAAGAAAGTGTGGGTATGAAGGGACTAGAATCAAAGGAGCGATGATCCTATCACAAAGAAAGAATGGATGGGTTTGTCAAGTATGTGTATGCTTTGCTACCTAACGGAGACAAGGTGCTCCTGCCTTAGATCCACATCCAAACCTATTCATCATTGACTCTTGGAGCAACACATCACATGATCAGTGATAGAAGTCTGATAAGTGAAGTCAAGGCTGCAACAGGGAGTGTCATGATAGCTAATGGTGCTAGGATCCCAATAGAAGGAGTGGGAAACCTTAAGCTGTTTGGAGAAGAACTCACCGCATCTGCCTCAGGCCATTTCAAATTTGATATCAGTGAAGAAGGCCACAGTTGATCTTGATTGTCAAGTAGTATTCAGGCCAAATGAAGTTGAGTTTCAAGATTTGAAGACTGGAGAGTTATTGGTAGAGGGAGAGCAAGAATCGCTATATCATCTCCAAACAGCCAAGACTTCTAACCCTATTGATTCTCAGATGCTTGAGTAGTACTGCTGATGAGTGATAGTATTACCTGGCATGCTAGATTGGGACATCCTCATGCTCGTGCAATTGAATTGATTATGCCTAATATGTCATTCAATCACTTGGAATGTGAAGCTTGCATCTTAGGGAAGCATTGTAGGACTGTTTTTCCTACATCGAGACCATATATGCAAATTGCTTTGATCTTGTTCATTCTGATGTGTGGACAGCCCTTGTATGTCTAGAGAAAACCAGAAGTATTTTGTGACATTCATAGATGAGAAGTCTAAGTATACATGGATCACATTGCTGCCATCTAAGGATAGAGTGTTTGATGCTTTTGTCAACTTCCAAGCATATGTAACTAATCATTACAATGCTACCGTGGAAGGTACTACGGTCCGATAATGGAGGAGAATACACCAGTCATGCCTTCAAGAATCACTTGGCAAACATGGGATAGTGCATCAGACCAGTTGTCCTTACACACCACAACAGAATGGGGTAGCTGAGAGGAAGAATAGGCATCTGATGGAGGTGGCTAGATCCATGATGTATCATGCTAATGTTCCAAAGAGGTTTTGGGGTGATGCTGTTCAGACTGCATGTTATCTTATCAATCGGATTCCAACTAAGGTATTGAAGAATCTGTCTCCATTTGAGGTGCTGAACAAGAGCAAGCCATACATAGATCATCTCGCAGGTCTTTGGATGCCTATGTTATGTTATGGGTTCCAGGAGAACAGAGAAACAAGTTGGACGTTAAAGAGCACTAAAGCAATGCTCATTGGGTACCCAGAACCTCAGAAGGTATAAGTGCTATGATCCAGCAACCAGGAGAGTGTTGGTGTCTAGATGTTAAGTTCATAGAGACCAAGGGGTATTATGAAGAAAAGAATTGGGAAGACTTGGAAGATCTGTCTCAAGAACCAAGAAACATGGCGAGAATCCACAGGAACATATTGGAAAGGCTTGGGGTAAACATGTCCCAGGATAAGGTTAGAGAACCTGAAAGAACAACTCCCCTTGATCATGAGGGGGGAAATGAGTCTGAATCAGGAGTGCAAGAGCAGCACCAAGGGGATTCAGGTCATCATGATCAAGAGGTGACACAAGAAGCAGAGAATGTTCCTCAGTCCCCTGGTGGATGAGCAGGAGAGGTTCATGATCATGAGGAGGTGAGTGAGACAGAAACTGAGGTTCAAGCTGAGGTTCAAGCTGAGGATCAGGTTCAGGCTTTATGGAGGAGCACAAGGATAAAGAGGATGCTTCCAACTGGGTAAACACTGAAACAATGCCTGTGCTGTGGAGCATCCTTCTCAAGCCGCGGTGTTCCTTTGCAGAATATCCAAGAGCACATGGTGTTTATGTAACTTGGATGAGAATGAGATACCAAGATCTTATGAAGAAGCTGAAGCACAAGGGTTGGAGAGATTCAGTAGGAGATGAAAGGGATGCAATGATCAGAATGACACTTGGTATGAGAGTGAGTTACCTAAAGGAAGAAGGCAGTTTCAAGTAGATGGATCTTCACCATCAAGTATCTTGCAAATGGGGAGATAGATAGGCGCAAGACTAGGCTGGTTGCAAGAGGATTTACACAGACTTATGGGGAAGATTACATTGATACTCTTTGCACCAGTGGCCAAGCTTCACACACCAATTGTTTTATCCATTGCAACAAACTTGGAGTGGGATTTGTGGCAAATGGATGTGAAGAATGCTTTGCAAGGTGAACTTGAAGATGAAGTATACATGCATCCACCTCCCGGTCTTGAGCATCTAGTAAAGCCAGGAATGTTTTGAGATTGAAGAAGGCAATATATGGGCTGAAACAGTCACCTAGAGCTTGGTACGTGAAGTTGAGTACAACACTCAATGGGAGAGGCTTTAGGAAGTCTGAACTAGATCACACTCTCTTTACCTTGACAGGACCTTCATGGATCAGTGATTCTAGTGTATGTGGATGATTTGATTATCACAGGAAGTGATAAGGCAGGATTCAGCCACTAAGGAGTTTCTCAAACTGTGTTTGACATCAAGGATTTGGAGAGATGAAGTATTTCTGCATTGAGATATGCAGATCAAAGGAGGGTTTGTTTATGTCTCAAAGGGTATACTATGGATATGTTGAAGGAGACTGATGTGCTTGGAGGAAAGATAGCTAAGACACCTCTGAGGAGGGGTATAAGGTTCTGCGGAGGGGAGGTTGAAGAGAAGCAGCTTGTTTGATGATGCTAAGCTGTATAGGAAGATGGTTGGCAAGCTGATCTACTTGACTATCACCAGACCTGATATATGTTTTGCTGTGAATCAAGTAAGTCAGCATATGCAGGCACCAAAGGTACATCACTAGAAGATGGTCGATAGGATACTGAGGTATTTGAGTGGCACGCCTGGTCAAGGAGTTTGGATGGGTTGTAATGGCAGTACGTAAGGGTTGGGTATTGTGATGCTGATTGGGCAGGAGATAGAGTGGACAGGAGATCAACCACCGGGTATTGTACATTCATTGAGGGAACTTGGTCACTTGGAAGAGTAAGAAGCAGAAGGTTATCTCCTGCTCAAGTGCTGAAGCTGAGTATAGAGCCATGTTGAAGCTGACAAACGAGTTGTGTGGATCAAGGGATCTTGAAGCATTTGGAGATTGAGCAGAGTACTCCTATGACAATGCATTGTGACAATCAAGCAGCTATCCACATTGCTTCTAACTCAGTCTTTCATGAGAGGACAAAGCACATAGAAGTTGATTGCCACAAGATGAGGCAGATGATTATACTTGGAGTGATATTGCCATGTTATACAAGAAGTGAAGATCAACTGCAGATGTGTTTACTAAGGCAGCAAGATTAAAGACAATGGAGTCCATACTATCCAGGCTTGGACTCATTGATCTTACTCCCAGGAGCTGATCTCGCCATGAGATCTCCACTTTTCCCTCATCAAAGTTTTATCCCATTGGGTTTTCTTTGATGAGGTTTTTAATGAGGGAAGATCTCATAGAATCCAAGCTTGACTTGTTCCACATGGTCAAGCTTGAGGGGAGTGTTAAGTTGGTGATCGGAAGTGTTAACTTTAGAGTTTTACTGTGGTAACTTTATTTTAACCACAGTAACTACTTGGGAAGTTATCCGATGGGATGAGAAGGTAACTTAGTGAAGAGAAGAGAGGAAACTCGACCAAAGAGGATAAGGGAGGATAAGGAAGGATAAGGGAGCACTTTGACAGCCTGTATGATGCTGGAGGAGAGATGCTTTTACACTAGTGCAAGCATGTGAGAAAGCACAGCCAAGCATTTCAAAAGGAGTTCCAGCCTGTCCATTGACTCCACATGCTTATGGATTTCAAATTCACTTAATCAGCCTTATCTCTTCATATATCTTGTATCTGATACATTAAATCAATTAATGGAGTTTTGAGTCTCTCTCTCTCTAATCTCTCTATTCTCTAAACTTTACTCTTAATCTTCTCTGATTATTATTAAACACACTCTAAAACACAAAGTGTTTATCAAAATCAAGCTTCTTACACCCCAATTCTTCCTGGTTTGATTAGAATGATAAAAAAATTGTCATATTCCCAAACAGGAAAACTGGATAACACTTTTAGTGTTGTTTAGAGTAATCTGAGTGTTTAGAGAAGAATAGATTCGATTTAGAGAAGATTAGAGTATGAAATGAGATTATGAGTCTAATATGGAACCATTGAGATTAAAGACTAAGAGAAAGACTCAAACTTGCTTAATCTTATTAATGAGTCAGGTTACATATTTATAAGAGGAACATAAGGGTTTACAAGATAGGAAATGGGCACTATTACACAGTGGAGTCAAGGGCTTTGAATGATTGGACAGGAAGGCTCACATGCTTTGGCTCTTTACAGCCTGTTCCAGCCTGGCAGCTCTTCCCTTATCCTCTCAACGGTCTGATCCATCTCCCTAAGCTACCCAAGTCACTCCTCCTTAGTTACCGCCTCACTTGATAAGGTATGGTGTTTTGGTCGAGGTTTGGATGAATGCGGCTAGTGCGGCCTTATGCGGCCTTATGCGGCCTGCCGTACCATACTCTCCCAAACTTCCTAAGTACTTCATCTCCTCTTCAACTCCTTATCTCTTCATATTCATATACTCAGCTCATCTCAACACTCCCCCTCAAGCTTAGCTTTGTGAAAGCCTAAGCTTGGACAGCCATGAGATCTTCCTCATTAAAAACCTCACCAAGGAAAACCCATTGGGACAAAACCTTGATGAGGGAAAAAGAGTAAAGATCTCATGACTAAGGGGATCAGCTACTTTTCCTAAGATCAATGAGGCCCAATCTGATATGAATGGACTCCATTGTGTTTTGCCTTGCAGCCTTGGTGAATACATCAGCCAACTGATCTTCACTCTTAGTATAACATGGCAAGATGATACCTAGGACAATCATCTGCCTCACCTTGTGGCAATCAACCTCAATGTGCTTTGTCCTCTCATGGAACACCGAGTTGGAGGCTATGTGAATGGCGGTTGGTTGTCACAATGCATTGTCATTGGAGTGGCTTGTTCTATCTTCAAATGCTTCAAGATGCCCTTGATCCAAACTAGCTCGTTTGTAAGCTTCAGCATAGCTCTATACTCAACAGACTCGGAAAGCATGACACCACCTTCTGTTTCTTACTCTTCCAAGTCACCAAGTAGCCTCCAATGAATGTGCAATAGCCGGTTGTTGATCTCCTATCAGCTCTATCTCCTGCCCAATCTGCATCACAATAGCCCACCACTTCAGTGCTTCCATTGCACCCCATCCATACTCCTTGATCAGGCGAGCCATTCAGATACATCAACAGCCTCTCCACCATACGCCAACGATGTTCCTTGGGAAGCTGCATGTGTTGACTCACCTGATTCACAGCAAAGCATATATCAGGCCTTGTAATGGTAAGATAAATCAATTTGCCAAAAAGTTTTCTATAGAGTTTAGGATCATGAAATGGCTTGCTGTCTTCAATCTCCCCCTCTCTTGGTACTTTGTAGCCATCCTCCATGGGCATCCTTGCTGTCTTGCCTCCATAAGCACCTGCATCTTTCAAAAGATCAAGTGTGTACTTCCTTTGGGATATGAATAAACCTTCCTTGGATCTACAAATCTCAATTCCAAGAAAGTATTTCATTTCTCCCAAATCTTTGATTTCAAACATAGACTTAAGAAACTCCTTGGTTGCTTTGATACCTTCCTTATCACTTCCTGTGATAATGATATCATCCACATACACAAGGAGAGCAACCATACCTGAGGGTGTAGTTAGGGTAAAGAGAGTATGATCCAATTCTGACTTTCTAAAGCCTCTCCCATTCAGTGTTGTGCTTAGCTTGTTGTACCAGGCTCTGGTGATTGTTTCAATCCATAGATAGCTTCTTCAGCCTCAGACATTTCCCTTCTTCACTAGATGTTCCAGACCTGGTGGAGGATACATGTAGACTTCATCCTCAAGTTCCTTACAGGAATGCATTCTTTACATCCATTTGCCACAATCCCCATCCAGGTTCACAGCCAAGCTCAAAACAATCCAATGATGTGTAACTGGCTACTGGTGCAAATGTCTCAATGTAATCCTCTCCATATGTCTGAGTGAACCCTCTTGCTACTAGTCTAGTCTTCTTCCTCTCAATCATCCCATCAGCCTTGTATTTGATTGTGAAGATCCATCTACTAGACACAGCCTTCTTCCCTTTTGGCAGTTCACTCTCATACCATGTATCATTCTTGATCATTGCTCCTGCCTCAGCTCCTACTGATTCCTTCCATTCCTTATCCTTCATTGCCTCTTCATAGCTTCTTGGAATGTGATTCTCATCCAAGTTTACCATGAATGCGCAATGTGCTTCTGGATATTGAGAAAAAGAACACACAGCCTGAGTAGGATGCTCCACAGCTTGGGCATTGTAGTACACTCTCGTGTTTACCCAGCTAGAAGGATCCTTTCTCAGCCTTGTACTTCTTCTCAACACTGGCCCTTCTTGAGCCATCTCTTGTTCTTCTTCTTGTGGTCCTTCACTTGTTTCAGATCTTTCTTCTCCTAGCTGACTTGCTTCAGCTCCCTCTTCCCTTAGCTGACTCTCTTCAGCTCCTTCTTGTTGATCATTTGACTCCACAGCTTGATCATGAGCACTAGAACTCTCTTCTCTACTTGTCTCTTCACTGTTTTGAGTTCTTCTTTCATTCCCCCTCATGCTCAAGATTGACGCCTGATGATCCGAATCTATGTAGTTTTTCACTTCTTGTGGTTCTTGATCCACTTTGATTCCAAGACCTTCTAGGATTATTCTTAAGGTTGCAGCTCTATCCGAGGTAAGATCTCTCAAGTCTTCTTGAATCTGTTCCTCATAATACCTTTTTCTTCCACAAACTTCACTTTCTAGATACTAACACTCTCCTCGCGTTGGGTCATAGCACTTGTATCCTTTCTGGCTTGATGAGTATCCAATAAAATTGCCTTTGAGCTCTTAGCTTCTAGCTTGTTTCTTATCTCCCGGCACCATCACAAAACACAAACACCCAAAGATCTTCATATGCTCCAAGGAGGGCTTGTATTGATTCAATACCTCAAATGGTGATTGCCTTTGCAGATCAACGTTGGTGTCCTATTGATGAGATAACAAGCTGTAGCAACTGATCACTCCAAAACTTCTTAGGCACATTGGATTGAAACATCATGGACCTGGCGACTTCCATCGATGCCTGTTCTTCCTTTCAGCCACTCCATTCTGTTGTGGAGTATAAGGACAGCTTGTCTGATGTAGATTCCATGTTTAGATAGATGACTCTTGAATGCTTGTCCTATTTCCTCCATTATCTGATCTGAAAATCTTAATATTGGCATTGTAATGGTTAGTTACATAGGATTGAAAGTTCTTAAATGCATCAAGTACCCTATCTTTGGTTGGGATTAAGGTTAACCAGGTGTATTTGGATTTTTCATCAATGAAAGTTACATAATACTTATGGTTTTCTAGATGCAGGGAGCAGTCCAAACATCTGAATGAATAAGATCAAAACACTTCTTATAAACCGTAGTAGATTTGTTAAAGACAGTTCTACAATGCTTGCCTAAAATACAAGCTTCACAATCATTATTCTCAAAGGAAACACCTGGCAACATCAGTTTTAAAGCCTTATTATGAGGGTGTCCTAATCTAGCATGCCACAATGCATTTTACTTAAACTAGAACTAGAAACGTAAGTAAATGAGCAGCTATAACTAGAAACAGAGCAAGATCTTCAAGCAAATATAGTTCTCCTTTAGTTACTCCCTTCCAATCATCTTGTTGCTTTTAATATCCTGAAACTTCACATCATTAGGACTGAATATGACATTACATTGCAAATCAGTTGCACATTTCTTAACAGATAGCAAATTTGAAGTGAATTCAGGCATGTAGAAAGCTTTAGTTTCCTTATCAAACAGCTTTAAGACTTCCTATTCCTCTAATAGGTATCTTATCTCCATTAGCTATCATCACATTTCCATTCATTGGTACAATGTCTTTAATCAAACTAGTGTCACTTATCATGTGATGAGATGCACCGAATCAACTACCAATGGCTTAATGTTCTGATTACTAGCAATATGAGCAAGGATACTAGATGGTTTGAATGCATGATCATTTCTAGCAAGATTTGCAATCCTAGATTGATTTACCATTTCTATCAAACTCTCATGCATCCTATCAGTTCTAGTTAGATCCTTATAGTTCTCTATAGCCCTAGCACCAAAAGAGTACCCAAAGGTGTTACCATTCTCCTTGAATATCTTAATGAGGGCATCAAGATCAGCTCTCCTTAGATACTCCTGATCATTGTTCCCACGGTAACTAGGTGCTCGGTGTAGGCTACAAGAGACTTCCCATCACCGCTTCACGCCCATCCATCTCCTTTCCTTTGCTTGTACCAGCTCCACTTGTCACATCCGAGACATTAGCCCTGCCTCACGGTCTTTCATGAACTTGGCCGCTTGAGATGTGGATGAAGTATCCAGCATTGACTCTTCTTGTGGCCATGCTTCTTGCAGTGATCACAGCTCCCATTGAACCTCCTCTCCTCATACTTCCCATGCGTAGCCTTGTTTGCTTGAGGAGCTTCACTCCCTTCCTCTTGAGTTGCTCGGTTCACAAGTGACACCTCTCCTTTCTTTCAAACAACCCAATAACCTTGTTCCTTCGAATCCTTGCGCACACCTCTTCAAGATCAGGTAGAGTATCTTCCCTCAGCAGGTGTTGAATGAGACCGCTGTAGACTGGATTCATCGTGAGGAGTAACCCAAAGACCTTGTCTTGCTCTCTCCTCTTGTTGAGCTCATCAGCATCCGCTGTGCTTGGCCTAAGCATCTCCATTTCGACCAGAGTTCTGAACCTTCCTAGATGCTTGGTAAACTCCATGTCTTCTTGTACAAGGTTGTTAATGGCTTGCTTCACCTCAAACACTCTGCTTAGGTTTGAAGTATTGCCATACACCTTCTTCAATGTATCCCACAGCTCTTTAGGAGACTCACAGCTGCACGATCTAGAATAGCTGGCTCAAGGGACACATGAAGCACAAACATCACCAACATGTCCTCTTGATGCCACTTCTCTTCCGCCTTGCTTGCGGCTTCATCTTCACCCTCTCCTTGAGTGATGAGCTTTGGAGCTTCTCCTGGTGTAATGTGCTTCCAAAGCCCCTTGCTTCCCACCGTGGTTCTCACCATCCGAGACCAAACCAAGTAGTTGTTTCCCTTGAAACAAACCGCCACCTTCATGTTCATGTTCATCCCACTCTCCATGTTGAATGCTGAACTCTTTAGACTTTGCTACCTTTATCTTGAGCTGAACGACTTGTATGAACCTTCACAGCCTCAGTCTTCAACTCTCACCACTTCAATAACACACCAGAACTAGACTTGAACTCGGACAGTACCCAGAAACTCTCAAGAACACAAGAACACACACAAACTCTTCAAAGCTTCAATCTTGAACCTTCAAAGAACTCACAACGAACTCAGATTCTAACTAACCTGGCTCTGATACCATAACACTTTTAGTGTTGTTTAGAGTAATCTGAGTGTTTAGAGAAGAATAGAATCGATTTAGAGAAGATTAGAGTATGAAATGAGATTATGAGTCTAATATGGAACCATTGAGATTAAAGACTAAGAGAAAGACTCAAACTTGCTTAATCTTATTAATGAGTCAGGTTACATATTTATAAGAGGAACATAAGGGTTTACAAGATAGGAAATGGGCACTATTACACCGTGTGGAGTCAAGGGCGCCTTTTGAATGATTGGACAGGAAGGCTCACATGCTTTGGCTCTTTACAGCCTGTTCCAGCCTGGCAGCTCTTCCCTTATCCTCTCAACGGTCTGATCCATCTCCTAAGCTACCCAAGTCACTCCTCCTAGTTACCGCCTCACTTGGATAAGGTATGGTAAGTTTTGGTCGAGGTTTGGATGAATGCGGCTAGTGCGGCCTTATGCGGCCTTATGCGGCCTGCCGTACCATACTCTCCCAAACTTCCTAAGTACTTCATCTCCTCTTCTCTTCAACTCTTATCTCTTCATATTCATATACTCAGCTCATCTCAACAGGATCACCTGATTTGAAAGTGGGATAGCTTCTTCATCCTAACTCCTATGAGATTTAATAAACTTCTTGGTGGTTATCCGCTATTTTATGTATCAAAATCAAGCTTCTTACATCGCGATTAATCCAGGTTTGATTTGAATGACAAAGAAGTTGTCATATTCCCAAACATGAAAACTAGAATCACCTGATTGGAAAGTGGGATAGCTTCTTCATCCTAACTCCTATGAGATTTATTCCACTTCCTAATGATTCTCCACAACTTTATGTATCAAAATCAAGCTTCTTACATCGCGATTAATCCGGTTTGATTTGAATGACCAAGTAGTTGTTTCCCTTGAAACAAACCGCCACCTTCATGTTCATGTTCATCCCACTCTCCATGTTGAATGCTGAACTCTTTAGACTTTGCTACCTTTATCTTGAGCTGAACGACTTGTATGAACCTTCACAGCCTCAGTCTTCAACTCTCACCACTTCAATAACACACCAGAACTAGACTTGAACTCGGATACATCTTAAACTCTCAAGAACACAAGAACACACACAAACTCTTCAAAGCTTCAATCTTGAACCTTCAAAGAACTCACAACTAACTCAGATTCTAACTAACCTGGCTCGATACCATAACACTTTTAGTGTTGTTTAGAGTAATCTGAGTGTTTAGAGAAGAATAGAATCGATTTAGAGAAGATTAGAGTATGAAATGAGATTATGAGTCTAATATGGAACCATTGAGATTAAAGACTAAGAGAAAGACTCAAACTTGCTTAATCTTATTAATGAGTCAGGTTACATATTTATAAGAGGAACATAAGGGTTTACAAGATAGAAATGGGCACTATTACACCGTGGAGTCAAGGGCTTTGAATGATTGGACAGGAAGGCTCACATGCTTTGGCTCTTTACAGCCTGTTCCAGCCTGGCAGCTCTTCCCTTATCCTCTCAACGGTCTGATCCATCTCCCTAAGCTACCCAAGTCACTCCTCCTTAGTTACCGTCTCACTTGGATAAGGTATGGTAAGTTTTGGTCGAGGTTTGATGGTACGCTAGTACGGCCTTAATGCCTTGCACGCCTGCCGCACCATACTCTCCCAAACTTCCTAAGTACTTCATCTCCTCTTCTCTTCAACTCCTTATCTCTTCATATTCATATACTCAGCTCATCTCAACAGGATCACCTGATTTGAAAGTGGGATAGCTTCTTCATCCTAACTCCTATGAGATTTAATAAACTTCTTGGTGGTTATCCGCTATTTTATGTATCAAAATCAAGCTTCTTACATCGCGATTAATCCAGGTTTGATTTGAATGACAAAGAAGTTGTCATATTCCCAAACATGAAAACTAGAATCACCTGATTGGAAAGTGGGATAGCTTCTTCATCCTAACTCCTATGAGATTTATTCCACTTCCTAATGATTCTCCACAACTTTATGTATCAAAATCAAGCTTCTTACATCGCGATTTATCCTGGTTTGATTAGAATGACAAAGAAGTTGTCATATTCCCAAACAGGAAAACTGGGATCACCTGATTTGAAAGTGTGATAGCTTCTTCATCCTAATTCCTATGAGATTTATTCCACTTCCTAATGATTCTCCACTACTTTATGTATCAAAATCAAGCTTCTTACATCGCGATTCTTCCTGTTTTGATTAGAATGACAAAGAAGTTGTCATATTCCCAAACAGGAAAACTGATCACCTGATTTGAAAGTGGGATAGCTTCTTCATCCTAACTCCTATGAGATTTATTCCACTTCCTAATGATTCTACACTACTTTATGTATCTAAATCAAGCTTACATCGCGATTCATCCTGGTTTGATTGAATGACAAAGAAGTTGTCATATTCCCAAACAGAAAACTGGGATCACCGGATTTAAAAGTGATAGCTTCTTCATCCTAATTCCTATGAGATTTATTCCACTTCCTAATGATTCTCCACTACTTTATGTATCAAAATCAAGTTTACATCGCGATTCTTCCTGGTTTGAGAATGACAAAGAAGTTGTCATATTCCCAAACAGGAAAAATGGGATCACGATTTGAAAGTGGGATAGGTTCTTCATCCTAGCTCCTATGAGATTTAATAAACTTCTTGGTGATTATCCACTACTTTATGTATCAAAATCAAACTTCTTACATCATTAATCCAGTTTGATTTGAATGACAAAGAAGTTGTCATATTCCCAAACATGAAAACTAGAATCACCTGATTGGAAAGTGGGATAGCTTCTTCATCCTAACTCTATGAGATTTATTCCACTTCCTAATGATTCTCCACAACTTTATGTATCAAAATCAAGCTTCTTACATCGCGATTTATCCTGGTTTGATTAGAATGACAAAGAAGTTGTCATATTCCCAAACAGGAAAACTGATCACCTGATTTGAAAGTGTGATAGCTTCTTCATCCTAATTCCTATGAGATTTAATAAACTTCTTGGTGATTATCCACTACTTTATGTATCAAAATCAAGCTTCTTACATCATGATTCATCCTGGTTTGATTTGAATGACAAAGAAGTTGTCATATTCCCAAACAGGAAAACTGGGATCACCTGATTTGAAAGTGGGATAGCTTCTTCATCCTAACTCCTATGAGATTTATTCCACTTCCTAATGATTCTCCACAACTTTATGTATCAAAATCAAGCTTACATCGCGATTTATCCTGGTTTGATTAGAATGACAAAGAAGTTGTCATATTCCCAAACAGGAAAACTGGGATCACCTGATTTGAAAGTGTGATAGCTTCTTCATCCTAATTCCTATGAGATTTATTCCACTTCCTAATGATTCTCCACTACTTTATGTATCAAAATCAAGCTTCTTACATCGCGATTCTTCCTGTTTTGATTAGAATGACAAAGAAGTTGTCATATTCCCAAACAAAGCTGGGATCACCTGATTTGAAAGTGGGATAGCTTCTTCATCCTAACTCCTATGAGATTTATTCCACTTCCTAATGATTCTACACTACTTTATGTATCTAAATCAAGCTTCTTACATCATGATTCATCCTGGTTTGATTAGAATGACAAAGAAGTTGTCATATTCCCAAACAGAAAACTGGATCACCTGATTTAAAGTGTGATAGCTTCTTCATCCTAATTCCTATGAGATTTATTCCACTTCTAATGATTCTCCACTACTTTATGTATCAAAATCAAGCTTACATCGCGATTCTTCCTGGTTTGATTAGAATGACAAAGAAGTTGTCATATTCCCAAACAGGAAAAATGGGATCACCGATTTGAAAGTGGGATAGTTCTTCATCCTAGCTCCTATGAGATTTAATAAACTTCTTGGTGATTATCCACTACTTTATGTATCAAAATCAAACTTCTTACATCGCGATTCATCCTGGTTTGATTTGAATGACAAAGAAGTTGTCATATTCCCAAACAAGAAAACTGGGATCACCTGATTTGAAAGTGGGATAGCTTCTTCATCCTAACTCCTATGAGATTTATTCCACTTCCTAATGATTCTCCACTACTTTATGTATCAAAATCAAGCTTCTTACATCACGATTCTTCCTGGTTTGATTAGAATGACAAAGAAGTTGTCATATTCCCAAACAGGAAAACTGGGATCACTGATTTAAAGTGTGATAGCTTCTTCATCCTAATTCCTATGAGATTTATTCCACTTCCTAATGATTCTCCACTACTTTATGTATCAAAATCAAGCTTCTTACATGCGATTCTTCCTGTTTTGATTAAAATGACAAAGAAGTTGTCATATTCTCAAACAGAAAACCGATCACCGATTTGAAAGTGGGATAGCTTCTTCATCCTAACTCCTATGAGATTTTTCCACTTACTAGTGATTATCCACTACTTTATGTATCAAAATCAAGCTTCTTACATCACATTCTTCCTGGTTTGATTAGAATGACAAAGAAGTTGTCATATTCCCAAACAGAAAACTGGGATCACATGATTTGAAAGTGTGATAACTTCTTCATCCTAACTCCTATGAGATTTATTCCACTTCCTAATGATTCTCCACTACTTTATGTATCAAAATCAAGTTTACATCGCGATTCTTCCTGTTTTGATTAGGATGACAAAGAAGTTGTCATATTCCCAAACAGAAAACTGATCACCGATTTGAAAGTGGGATAGCTTCTTCATCCTAACTCCTGTGAGATTTTTCCACTTACTAGTGATTCTCCACTACTTTATGTATCAAAATCAAGCTTCTTACATCGCGATTTTTCCTGGTTTGATTAGAATGACAATGAAGTTGTCATATTCCCAAACAGAAAACTGATCACCTGATTTGAAAGTGGGATAGTTCTTCATCCTAACTCCTATGAGATTTAATAAACTTCTTGGTGATTATCCACTACTTTATGTATCAAAATCAAGCTTTTACATCGCGATTCATCCTGGTTTGATTTGAATGACAAAGAAGTTGTCATATTCCCAAACAGGAAAACTGGGATCACCTGAATTTGAAAGTGGATAGCTTCTTCATCCTAACTCCTATGAGATTTATTCCACTTACTAGTGATTCTCCACTACTTTATGTATCAAAATCAAGCTTCTTACATCGCGATTCTTCCTTTTTTGATTAGGATGACAAAGAAGTTGTCATATTCCCAAGCAGGCTGGGATCACGATTTGAAAGTGGGATAGCTTCTTCATCCTAACTCCTGTGAGATTTTTTCCACTTACTAGTGATTCTCCACTACTTTATGTATCAAAATCAAGCTTCTTACATCGCGATTCTTCCTGGTTTGATTAGAATGACAATGAAGTTGTCATATTCCCAAACAGGAAAACTGGGATCACCTGATTTGAAAGTAGGATAGGTTTTCTTCATCCTAACTCCTATGAGATTTAATAAACATCTTGGTGATTATCCACTACTTTATGTATCAAAATCAAGCTTCTTACATCGCGATTCTTCCTGGTTTGATTAGAATGACAAAGAAGTTGTCATATTCCCAAACAGGAAAAATGGGATCACGATTTGAAAGTGGGATAGGTTCTTCATCCTAACTCCTATGAGATTTAATAAACTTCTTGGTGATTATCCACTACTTTATGTATCAAAATCAAGCTTCTTACATGTGATTCATCCTGGTTTGATTTGAATGACAAAGAGTTGTCATATTCCCAAACAAGGCTGGGATCACGATTTGAAAGTGGGATAGCTTCTTCATCCTAACTCCTATGAGATTTATTCCACTTCTTAATGATTCTCCACTACTTTATGTATCAAAATCAAGCTTCTTACATCACGATTCTTCCTGGTTTGATTAGAATGACAAAGAAGTTGTCATATTCCCAAACAGGCTGGGATCACGATTTGAAAGTGGGATAGGTTCTTCATCCTAACTCCTATGAGATTTAATAAACTTCTTGGTGATTATCCACTACTTTATGTATCAAAATCAAGCTTCTTACATGTGATTCATCCTGGTTTGATTTGAATGACAAAGAGTTGTCATATTCCCAAACAAGGCTGGGATCACCGATTTGAAAGTGGGATAGCTTCTTCATCCTAACTCCTATGAGATTTATTCCACTTCTTAATGATTCTCCACTACTTTATGTATCAAAATCAAGCTTCTTACATCACGATTCTTCCTGGTTTGATTAGAATGACAAAGAAGTTGTCATATTCCCAAACAGGCTGGGATCACGATTTGAAAGTGTGATAGCTTCTTCATCCTAATTCCTATGAGATTTATTCCACTTCCTAATGATTCTCCACTACTTTATGTATCAAAATCAAGCTTTTTACATGGCGATTCTTCCTGTTTTGATTAGAATGACAAAGAAGTTGTCATATTCTCAAACAGGAAACTGGGATCACGATTTGAAAGTGGGATAGCTTCTTCATCCTAACTCCCTGAGTTTTTTCCACTTACAAGTGATTCTCCACTACTTTATGTATCAAAATCAAGCTTCAGCGATTCTTCCTGGTTTGATTAGAATGACAAAGAAGTTGTCATATTCCCAACAGGGCTTGGGATCACGATTTGAAAGTGTGATAGCTTCTTCATCCTAACTCCTATGAGATTTATTCCATTTCCTAATGATTCTCCACTACTTTATGTATCATAATCAAGCTTCTTACATGCGATTCTTCCTGTTTTGATTAGGATGACAAAGAGTTGTCATATTCCCAAACAGGAAAGGATCACGATTTGAAAGTGGGATAGCTTCTTCATCTAACTCCTGTGAGATTTTTCCACTTACTAGTGATTCTCCACTACTTTATGTATCAAAATCAAGCTTCTTACATGCGATTTTTCCTGGTTTGATTAGAATGACAATGAAGTTGTCATATTCCCAAAGAGGCTGGGATCACGATTTGAAAGTGGGATAGGTTCTTCATCCTAACTCCTATGAGATTTAATAAACTTCTTGGTGATTATCCACTACTTTATGTATCAAAATCAAGCTTCTTACATGGCGATTCATCCTGGTTTGATTTGAATGACAAAGAAGTTGTCATATTCCCAAACAGGCTGGGATCACGATTTGAAAGTGGGATAGCTTCTTCATCCTAACTCCTATGAGATTTATTCCACTTACTAGTGATTCTCCACTACTTTGTATCAAAATCAAGCTTCTTACATCATGATTCTTCCTGTTTTGATTAGGATGACAAAGAAGTTGTCATATTCCCAAACAGCTGGGATCACTGATTTGAAAGTGGGATAGCTTCTTCATCCTAACTCCTGTGAGATTTTTCCACTTACTAGTGATTCTCCACTACTTTATGTATCAAAATCAACTTCTTACATGTGATTCTTCCTGGTTTGATTAGAATGACAATGAAGTTGTCATATTCCCAAGCAGGCTTGGGATCACGATTTGAAAGTAGGATAGTTTCTTCATCCCAACTCCTATGAGATTTAATAAACATCTTGGTGATTATCCACTACTTTATGTATCAAAATCAAGCTTAACTTCATGATTCTTCCTGGTTTGATTAGAATGACAAAGAGAGTTGTGATATTCAAACGGAAAAATGGGATCACTGATTTGAAAGTGGGATAGGTTCTTCATCCTAACTCCTATGAGATTTAATAAACTTCTTGGTGATTATCCACTACTTTATGTATCAAAATCAAGCTTCTTACATGTGATTCATCCTGGTTTGTTTTGAATGACAAAGAAGTTGTCATATTCCCAAACAGGAAAAGCTGGGATCACGATTTGAAAGTGGGATAGCTTCTTCATCCTAACTCCTATGAGATTTAATAAACATCTTGGTGATTATCCACTACTTTATGTATCAAAATCAAGCTTCTTACATCGCGATTCTTCCTGGTTTGATTAGAATGACAAAGAAGTTGTGATATTCCCAAACAGGAAAAATGGGATCACCTGATTTGAAAGTGGGATAGGTTCTTCATCCTAACTCCTATGAGATTTAATAAACTTCTTGGTGATTATCCACTACTTTATGTATCAAAATCAAGCTTCTTACATCGCGATTCATCCTGGTTTGTTTTGAATGACAAAGAAGTTGTCATATTCCCAAACAGGAAAACTGGGATCACCTGATTTGAAAGTGGGATAGCTTCTTCATCCTAACTCCTATGAGATTTATTCCACTTCCTAATGATTCTCCACTACTTTATGTATCAAAATCAAGCTTCTTACATCACGATTCTTCCTGGTTTGATTAGAATGACAAAGAAGTTGTCATATTCCCAAACAGGAAAACTGGGATCACCTGATTTGAAAGTGTGATAGCTTCTTCATCCTAATTCCTATGAGATTTATTCCACTTCCTAATGATTCTCCACTACTTTATGTATCAAAATCAAGCTTTTTACATGGCGATTCTTCCTTTTTTGATTAGAATGACAAAGAAGTTGTCATATTCCCAAACAGGGAAACTGGGATCACCTGATTTGAAAGTGGGATAGCTTCTTCATCCTAACTCCTATGAGATTTTTTCCACTTACTAGTGATTCTCCACTACTTTATAGTAATCTCTTTATAGCTTGTAATCTCTCATCTGAATCAATTAATGGAGTTTTGAGTATTCTCTCTTGTTCTTTATTCTCTTAGTCTCTCTTAATCTCCAAATCTCTTGGCGAGCATGGAGTCATCATATGGGTGGCTGGTGGAGATGGTTCTAAGAGGGGAACAGCTTCCGGAAATGGAAGAGGTCTGTGTGCTTATAAGAAGGGCGTATGAGATAATGAGAGATGATGAGAGGCTAACCATGAGTAGGAGTGAGAGCTCATGGAAGCCAACTGGGAGTAGGAGTGAGAGCTTCCAGGAGCTAACCATGAGTAGGAGTGAGAGCTCATGGAGGCTAACCGGGAGTAGGAGTGAGGGCTTCCGGAAGAAGAGAAGGTGCAGAATGCTATCCAAAGCTTCTATCAACATAGGAAAGGGTAGGAAGAGAGTTGTGGGAGAGTGTTCTTACTCAGCCTACATTGGGGAATCAGTAGAAGACAGTGGGGTGTTAAAAGAGCAGGAGAAGGGAGTGGAGCTGATGATGCATCACCAGGAAGGAATGGAGAGTGTTCATGGAACAAGTACAAGCCTTAGCGACAAGCGAGGAAGCATGCTATACAATCAGGAGCTTCTAAACCCATTGTGATTGATTCTGGAGCAAGTTGTGATATTCCCAAGCAGGGAAAAATGGGATCACGATTTGAAAGTGGGATAGGTTCTTCATCCTAACTCTATGAGATTTAATAAACTTCTTGGTGATTATCCACTACTTTATGTATCAAAATCAAGCTTCTTACATGTGATTCATCCTGGTTTGTTTTGAATGACAAAGAAGTTGTCATATTCCCAAACAGGCTGGGATCACTGATTTGAAAGTGGGATAGCTTCTTCATCCTAACTCCTATGAGATTTATTCCACTTCCAATGATTCTCCACTACTTTATGTATCAAAATCAAGCTTCTTACATCCGCGATTCTTCCTGGTTTGATTAGAATGACAAAGAAGTTGTCATATTCCCAAACAGAGGCTTGGGATCACGATTTGAAAGTGTGATAGCTTCTTCATCCTAATTCTATGAGATTTATTCCACTTCTAATGATTCTCCACACTTTATGTATCAAAATCAAGCTTTTACATGGCGATTCTTCCTTTTTGATTAGAATGACAAAGAAGTTGTCATATTCCCAAACAGAGCTGGGATCACCGATTTGAAAGTGGGATAGCTTCTTCATCCTAACTCCTATGAGATTTTTCCACTTACTAGTGATTCTCCACTACTTTATAGTAATCTCTTTATAGCTTGTAATCTCTCATGAATCAATTAATGGAGTTTTGAGTATTCTCTCTTGTTCTTTATTCTCTTAGTCTCTCTTAATCTCCAAATCTCTTGGCGAGAGCATGGAGTCATCATATGGGTGGCTGGTGGAGATGGTTCTAGAGAGCACTTCAGGAAATGGAAGAGATCTGTGTGCTTATAAGAAGGCATGTAAGAGATAATGAGAGATGATGAGAGGCTAACCATGAGTAGGAGTGAGAGCTCATGGAAATAACTGGGAGTAGGAGTGAGAGCTTCCAGGAGCTAACCATGAGTAGGAGTGAGAGCTCATGGAGGCTAACCGGAGTAGGAGTGAGGGCTTCGGAAGAAGAGAGAAGGTGCAGAATGCTATCAAAGCTTCATCAACATAGGGAGTAGGAAAGAGTTGTGGGAGAGTGTTCTTACTCAGCCTACATTGGGGAATCAGTAGAAGACAGTGGGGTGTTAAAAGAGCAGGGGAGAGGGAGTGGAGCTGATGATGCATCACCAGGAAGGAATGGAGAGTGTTCATGGAACAAGTACAAGCCTTAGCGACAAGCGGGGAAGCATGCTATACAATCGGGCTTCAAACCCATTGTGATTGATTCTGGAGCAAGTCATCATATGATCAGTGATAGGAGGCTTATAAGTGAGATCAAGGCTGCAGCAGGGAGTGTTATGATAGCTAATGGTGCCATGATCCCAATAGAAGAGTGGGAAAGCTAAAAGCTGTTTGAGAAGGACACAGCTGCCTTCACATGCCTCAGTTCACTTCAAATCTATTATCAGTGACTACCATTGATCTTGATTGTCAAGTAGTATTCAGACCTGATGAAGTGGAGTTTCAAGATTTGAAGACTGGGAGAGTCATTGAGAGCAGCAAGAATCAGCTATACCACCTCAACTTGCTAAGACCTCTAATCCCTTTGATTCTATTTGCTTGAGAGTAGTGCGCTGAGAGATTGATAGTATTACTTGGCATGCTAGATTAGGACATCCTCATGCGTGCCATTGAATTGATAATCCCTAATATGTCATTCAATCACTTGAATTGTGAAGCATGCATATTAGGAAGCATTGTAGACTGTTTTCCAACATCAGGAGACTACTTATGAGCATTGCTTTGATCTAGTTCACTCGATGTGTGGACGCTCCATGCATGTCTAGAGACAGCCATAAATACTGTGACATTCATTGATGAGAAGTCTAAGTATACATGGCTCACATTGCTTCCATCTAAAGATAGGGTGCTAGAAGCTTTTATTAACTTCAAGCATATGTATCTAATCAATACAATGCCTTTGTGAAGATGCTGAGATCAGACAAGCGGTGAATACATCAGCAATGCCTTTAAGAGTCATCTAGCCAAGCAAGGATTGTGCATCAGACCAGTTGTCCCTACACACCACAGAGAATGGTGTAGCTGAGAGGAAGAATAGGCACTTGATGGAGGTTGCTAGGAGTCGATGATGTTTCATGCAAATGTCCCAGCGTTTTGGGGAGATGCATCTGAGGCCCTTGCTATCTCATCAGGGTAACAAAGATCTTGAAGAATCTGTCTCCATTTGAGGTACTGAATAAGGCAAGCCTTTTATTGATCACCTCTATTTGGGTGTGTATGCTATGTCATGACTCCGGAGAACAGAGAAACAAGCTGGAGGCAAAGAGTACTAAAGGCTATGTTCATTGGATACTCTATCACTCGAGAAGGGATACAAGTGCTATGATCCAAGCAAGCAAAGGTGATGGTATCTAGAAGTGAAGTTTATTGAACCAAAGGGTATTATGAAGAAAGGTGGGGAAAATCTGAAGGTTTGTCTCAAGCCCATCTGATAGAGCAACAACAGAGGGGTCTGTTGGAGAAGCTAGGGATAGGGTTATCCCGAGGATCAGGAATCTGGAAGAAAGGTCTTCCAATCCGACTAGTGAAACTGAAAGAACAACTCCTCTTGATCATGAGGGGAATGGAACTGAATCTCATGAGCAGTGCAAAATCAAGAAGATTCAGGCCAGCATAATCAGAGGTGACACGGGAAGTAGAGACGGTGCTCAGTCTAGTGGAGATGGGCAAAGAGTCTGGCTCAGATGAGAGTGGAAGTGGGAAGAGATTCTAATGGTTCAAATGAAGTGGTGCTCAATCAAGTGAAGATGGGCAAGAGCCACAAGAAGAACAAGTTCAGGAGCTGGGAGGAGCACAAGGGTGAAGAGAGATGCTTCCAAGCTGGGTAAACGAGAGTGTACTACAATGCCAGGCTGTGGAGCATCCTTCTCAACCATGTGTTCCTTTGCAAGTTTCGAGCGAGCATACAGCCTTCACAGTAAGCTTGGATGAGAGCTATATTCAAGGACATATGAAGAAGCTATGGCTTTAAAAGTGGAGAGATTAGTTGCTGATGAGTCGAGCCATGATTAAGAATGAACATGGTATGAGTGAGCTGCTTAAAGGGAAGAAGGCGGTGACTAGTAAATGGGTGTTCACAATCAAGTTTCATCGATGGAAGAATAGAAGCATAAGTCTAGGTTGGTGGCAAAGGATTTACTCAGACATATGGTGAGGACTATGTTGAGACCTTTGCTCTGTGGCTAAACTTCATACTATAGGGATTGTATTATCTTTAGCGTGAATCTTGAGTGGGATTTGTGGCAAATGGATGTGAAGAATGCATTCCTTCAAGGGAGTTAGAAGATGAAGTATACATGCATCCACCACAGAGGTCTTGAACATCTAGTAAGAAGGGTAATGTGTTGAGGTTGAGAGAAAGCTATCTATGGTCTCAAGCAGTCTCCAAGGGCATGGTACAACAAGTTGAGTACTACACTTGAATGGGAGAGGGTTGAGAAAGTCAGGAGTGGATCACACTCTCTTTACCACAACCACCTCATCTGTATTGTGGTGTTGCTTGTGTATGTGGATGATATCATCATCACAGGCAGTGATAAGGAAGGTATTAAGGCTACAAAGGGTATCTGAGGCAAGCTTTGAAATTAAAGACTTGGGGAAATGAAGTATTTTCTTGGGATTGAGATATGCAGATCAAAGGAAGGATTGTTTATGTCCCAAAGGAAGTATGTGATTGATCTCTTGAAGGGAGCAGATGCATATGGAGGAAAAGACAGCCAAGATGCCAATGGAGGATGGTTACAAGGTTCACGTGAGGGAGATTGAGGATAGGCCGTTCCATGATCTAGCTATATAGGAAGCTGGTGGGAAATTGATTTATCTTACCATTACTAGACGATGTGTGTTTTCGGTGAATCAAGTCGTCAACACATGCAAGTTCCTAAGGAGCACCATTGGCGGATGGTGGAAAGGATCTTGATGTATCTGAATGGAACTACTGGTCTTGGAGTATGGATGGGATGTAACAAGAGTACTGAGGTTGTAGCTCTTGTGATGCAGATTGGGCTGGAGCCGAGCAGACAGAAAGATCAACCACAGGCTATGTACATTCATTGGTGGTAACTTGGTCACTTGGAAGAGTAGAAGCAGAAGGTAGTGTCTTGCTCCAGTGCTGAGGCAGTATAGAGCAATCTTGAAGCTTACAAATGAGTTAGTGTGGATAAAAGGGATTTTGAAGCATCTGGAGATTATTCAAGCATGTGACAATGCATTGTGATAATCAAGCAGCTATCCACATTGCATCTAATTCTGTGTTCCATGAGAGAACAAAGCACATTGAGGTTGATTGTCACAAGGTGAGGCAGATGATGATTCTTGGGGTGATTACCTTGTTATACTGGTGAGGATCAGTTAGAGATGTGTTCACAAAGGCAGCAAGGCAAAAGACAATGGAGTCCATACACATCAGGTTAGGACTCATTGATCTCGCCCTAAGGACTAGTCTATACACTCTCCTGATCATGTGATCTCTACTCTTTCCTCATTAAGGTTTTGTCCCAATGGGTTTTCCTTAATGAGGTTTTAATGAGGAGATCTCATGGTTCTTCAAACTTGACTTGTTCCACATGGTCAAGCTTGAAGTGTTGAGATGAGAGAATAAAGTGTTGAGATGAAGTGATTGTTGAGATGAGGTGATAAAGAGTGGATACATTGATAGAGGAAGAGTATTGGGACAGATAGTAACTTTGGAGTTTACACAGTAACTTTAGTTTTACTGTGGTAACTAAATTAAGAGGTTAGGAAGTTACCTTGGATCACTTTGGTGGGAGAAACACGCTTAAGAGGAGTCAGGATAAGGGAGGAGCTGTTTGGATAAGGTCTGGTCATAGCTGGAAAGGTAAAGCTACTTTACAACTGTCCAGCATGTGAAGCCTCTCGACAGCCAGCTAGCCTTGACTTCACATGCTTTGAGTCCCATTTGAAATCCCCTTTGTATCAGCCTTATCTCTTCCTATATAACTTGTATCTGAGACATTAAATTAATTAATGGAGTTTGAGTCTCTCTCTCTCTTGTTCTTAATCTCAATCTCTTTAATTCTCAGTTAAACTTAATCCTCTTTAAATCACAATCTAATACTCACTGCTTTCATCTGCCTCAGTTTACTTCAAATTTGATATCGATGAAGAGCCCGCAGTTGATCTTGATTGTCAGTAGTATTCAGGCCAAATGAAGTTGAGTTTCAAGATTTGAAGGCTGGGAAAGTTATTGGTAGGGGAAGCAAGAATCAGTTATATCATCTCCAAGCGATAAGACTTCTAAACTATTGATTCTGTATGCTTGAGTAGTCTGCTGATAGGAGTGATAGTATTACATGCTAGATTGGGACATCCTCATGCTCGTGCAATTGAATTGATTATGCCTAATATGTCATTCAATCACTTGGAATGTGAAGCTTGCATCTTAGGAAGCATTGTAGGACTGTTTTCCACATCGAGAGACCATATATGCAAATGCTTTGATCTTGTTCATTCGATGTGGACAGCCCCTTGTATGTCTAGAAAACCAGAAGTATTTTGTGACATTCATAGATGAGAAGTCTAAGTATACATGGATCACATTGCTGCCATCAGGATAGAGTGTTTGATGCTTTTGTCAACTTCCAAGCATATGTAACTAATCATTACAATGCTAAGTGAAGAATGCTACTGATTCGATAATGGAGAATACACCAGTCATGCCTTCAAGAATCACTTGGCTAAACATGGGATAGTGCATCAGACCAGTTGTCCTTACACACCACAACAGAATGGGGTGGCTGAGAGGAAGAATAGGCATCTGATGGGTGGCTAGATCCATGATGTATCATCTTGAATGTTGAAAGAGGTTTTGGGGTGATGCTATTCGGTTCATGTTATCTTATCAATCCAGTTCCAACTAAGGTATTGAAGAATCTTCTCCATTTGAGGTGCTGAACAAGAGCAAGCCATACATAGATCATCTGCGTGTCTTTGGATGCCTATGTTATCTGGGTTCAGGGAGAGCAGAGAAACAAGTTGGGCAAAAGAGCAAAGCAATCTCATTGGGTACTCGGTAACTTCAGAAGGGGTATAAGTCTTTATGATCCAGCAACCAGGAGTGTTGGTGTCTAGAGATGTTAAGTTCATAGAGACCAAAGGGTATTATGAAGAAAAGAATTGGGAAGACTTGGAAGATCGTCTCAAGAACCGAAACATGGCAGAGAATCGAGGGAACATATTGGAAAGGCTTGGGATAAACATGTCGGGGATAAGGTTAGAGAACCTGAAGAACAACTCCCTTGATCGAGGGAAATGAGTCTGAATCAGAGTGCAAAGCAGCACCAAGAGTTCAGGTCATCATGATCAGAGGTGACAGGAAGAAGTAGAGAATGTTCCTCAGTCCGTGTGGATGGCGAGGAGAGGTTCATGATCATGAGAATTGAGTGAGACAGAAACTAAGGTTCAAGCTGAGGTTCAAGCTGAGGATCAGGTTCAGGCTTTGAGGAGGCTGCAGGATAAGAGGGATGCAACTGGGTAAACAGGAGGTGTACTACAATGCCCGGTATTGGAGCATCCTTCTCAACTGGAGTGTTCCTTTGCAGA
>JAAMPC010000315.1:0-37125 GCA_016771965.1 Brassica carinata | reverse complement strand
GTGACTGGATCAGGAACCTGCTAAGAGACTTGGGCATTGAGACAGCAACACCAATCACAATGCATTGTGACAACCAGGCTGCCATTCACATAGCATCAACTCAGTCTTCCATGAGAGAACAAAGCATATTGGGTGGATTGTCACAAGGTGAGACAAGCGAGTGGGCGAAGATCATTACCTTGCTACACTAGACCTCTGATTGATACGGAGCCTCTTGAGCTTGCGCCCAGCTCCCATACCCCTTGTCTTACTGTAAAATATCATCATCACATCAACAACAAAACATTAAGGAAAAAGATGGATTTAACTAACAGGTCCAACATTCAGTCAGCGATTCAAATCAGCATTCACACGATGAAAGACGGTCACTTAACTATAATCAACAGAGACGCATTGCTTCACAATCATTACATAACTCAATGATAATCAGAAACCACAATGAAAACAAAAATGTGACTCGTGAAGCCATTTCCAGCAGGAAAATAATAGCAGACTCGATTAAATCCCTCGTAATTCACAGAAACAGATAACAGCAGAGAGAAGAAGGATCTAAGAGAGGTGAAACGTACCCCATGTTTGTTCGTCGAAGGAGGTGAAGATCAACAGCAAAGAGGTTGATGCGGCAAGCAAGAGTAGATACTGAAAACCCTAAACCTAGTTTTATTAGCGACTCCTAATATATGTAAAGGATCAGCGATACCCCAGCCCATTTATAAAATAATAGGCCCATCTCATATTGGGCTTATAAATTGCCAATAACCTCTTTTGAACATGATGTATACGTATACGCTCGTGTATAAATACTCCTTTATCTTATTAGAGAATACAAGTCACA
This sequence comes from Brassica carinata, assembly GCA_016771965.1. Classification (NCBI taxonomy): domain Eukaryota; kingdom Viridiplantae; phylum Streptophyta; class Magnoliopsida; order Brassicales; family Brassicaceae; genus Brassica; species Brassica carinata. Next base: position 36,290 of record JAAMPC010000315.1, on the reverse strand, counting down.
TGCAACCTACCCCACCGTACCTACCTACAACCTCCGCCACGTCAGCCTCACACTCTTTACAAAAACCGGCTCTAACAGGTAAACGAGGCCACACAAAAGTAGTAACCCACCCCGTACAACACTCACTGGCTGAGCCGGTCCCCCACCACTTAACCGTCGATACCACGGCAGACCGACGTGTACAAACAACAACCGTTTATTTCAAAAAAGGCAATTTCGATTCTGTGGTCCATCTTTCTATTTTATTAATGCGCCAGCAAAATACGAAAAGAGGAAATTTCAAAGAGAGAGAGAGAGAGCCGGAGAATCTCGTCAATGGCGGAGTGTGACTTTCTACCTTAGTAGCCACCAGTCAAATCAAGGAGGCGACGGAGAATATTGTAAAGGAAGAATAAAGTTTAGGTGAAGATACGAATCGGAGGTAAGAGAAAACTTGTGTCTCCTTTCGCTTTCTTTAGTAAAAAAGAGAGATAATGATTCGTTACTGAGAGAGCTTGAAACTCACGCTTTGTAAAGGTGTCAGCTCATTCATTCTCTCGCATCTTTCTTTAAAATTTATATATATAACTGTTTTTTTTTTTACAGTGGTTCGGGTTTAGAATTCGGATTAGGGATTTTAAAATCGAAGATGGATGAGATTAGAGGAGTGCCTACGTGGCAGGAAGAGCTCGCGAGTCTCGTCGACGCCGGATTGCGGTACGACGGAGCGCCGATCGATTTGACGGCCGTTACCGAATCCGCCTCGAAGAGATCGTCGGGTTACTTGGATGGATCCGGATCCGAGGCGAGAGAGACATTGAAAGATCAAGTGACGGGGTTTATGAAATCATGGGGAGAGATGCTTCTCCACCTCGCCAAAGGATGCAAGGACATCGTGGAGCAGACGGTGGTCACCGAGGACTCGTACGTAGTGCGGAAGCTCGCGAAACCGGCGGCTCGAGTTTCGAAGAAGCTTAGCTTTATGAACGAGTACTTGCCGGAGGATCGCGATCCGGTTCACGCGTGGCCTGTGATCTTCTTCGTCTTCCTCTTAGCTCTCGCAGGTAATCATCACAATGTGTTAGTTCTTCTCAGAGTCTCTCTCATTCACAATTAGTTAGTAACCTGTACTTAGCCTGAGAACTGCATGCCGTTTTACAAATGTATTAAGAGACTCTATGTTCCTTGCATTGTGACATATTCTTCTTTGCAAGTGCAGCGTTAAGCTTTAGCCCAGAGCAGGATAGACCAGTGGCGGTGATAAGGAAACTGCGTGTACATCCCACCAATGCAGCTCGTGTGCAGCTTCCTGATGGTAGATACTTAGCTTACCAAGAGCTTGGTGTTCCAGCTGAAAGAGCAAGATACTCTTTACTTACTCCTCATTCGTTTCTCTCCTCTCGGCTTGCAGGTATGTCCAATTAGTTCTCTTTATGATTAGTTTTGTCTTCTAATGGTTGAAATTTTTGCTAATCAAGGCATACCTGGAGTGAAGAAGTCACTGCTTGTGGAGTATGGTGTCCGCTTAGTTTCGTATGATCTTCCAGGGTTTGGAGAGTGATCCTCACCGAGGTCGAAACCTTAGCTCATCTGCCTCGGATTTGATTAACCTTAGGCTGCTATTGGAATTGATGAGAAATTCTGGTTGCTCGGCTACTCTACTGGTAGTATGCATACATGGGCTGCAATGAAGTACTTCCCTGAGAAAATTGCAGGTACTAACAATGTCCCTATAACGACTTATACGCTTCATTTCATTTGACACTGTGATTGTTTGCAAGAAAAACTTGTATTGGAATCGGCTAGAGTGTTGCTCAATGGGTTTGGTTTTGTGAAACTATAGGAGCTGCAATGGTGGCTCCGGTGATCAATCCTTATGAGCCAAGCATGGCCAAGGAAGAGATGGTGAAAACATGGGAGCAATGGTTAACCAAGAGGAAATTCATGTACTTTTTAGCTCGCCGGTTTCCAGCCCTTCTCCCTTTCTTCTACCGTAGATCATTTCTCTCTGGTAAACTTGATCATCTCGATCAGTGGATGTCACTTTCTCTAGGAGAAAAGGTATAATTCTCATCCGTGGTTAGATAACAAAGCAGAGAGTCTCATTTGCTAGCACTGGTCTTCTTTCTTTCAGGATAAGCTTCTACTCAAAGACCCAACTTTCCAAGAATTTTACCAAAGGAACGTGGAGGAATCCGTCCGTCAAGGGATCACAAAGCCATTTGTAGAAGAATCCGTGCTTCAAGTATCGAGTTGGGGCTTTACTCTCTCAGAGTTCCGCACTCAGAAGAAATGTACAACCAATGGTGTCCTCTCTTGGCTCATGTCAATGTACAGTGAAGCTGAATGTGAACTTGTCGGGTTTCGAAGACCCATTCACATATGGCAGGTAAGTTCTGCGCCATAGTTAAATCTGTAGAACTTATTTTAGTTAATCTGTCTCGTATCTTAACATAAGTTTAAATTTGAGTCCTTGCAGGGAATGGAAGATCGGGTGGCTCCACCATCGATGAGTGACTACATTGGCAGGATGATACGGAAGCTACTGTACATAAGATTCCAAATGAAGGTCACTTCTCGTTCTTCTATTTCTGTGATGAGTGCCATAGACAGATTTTCTATGCTTTATTCGGAGAACCAAAAGGGCAGCTGGAGAAAGTAAGAGAAACAAAGGAGACGCTAGTCGAAACAGAGGCCGCACATAAGGACACTAGTGCTGCTACAACAACCACCAAAGAGTAAAGAAGTAAAGAGGTGGATAACTATAGAAATGATAGCTACATATTTTTTTTTTGCTTCGGATTCTATAGGGTTTTACACCAAACAGAATTTTATTTTGGATCACATTTTGCATTCTACAAGTAGTGGTGAATGAGAATCTGTCAATGCTTTTCTCGTTCTGATATTACAGTTGTCTGTCTGATGGATTCAGTCCAATTTCTTATAGCACGTCTGCTACTTACTGTTACTGTCACACATTTAACTAAAAAGATTTCTCTTAGTGTCGCAGTTTTTGTTTCTGTTAGTTAATCATGGATGTGATAAGAAGAACCCATAAAAAATGATTCTTCATATATATCAAAATCTTGATCATCTGCTTCCGAAACATAATAATGAGATACAAACAAGAAATGGTATTAAATTCAGAAACATAATCAAATGAAAAAGAGTTTCATATTGGGTTTGGTATCAATCAAAAGCAGAGCCGGAGTTACTGGATTTTCCCAGCAAAATGTCTTTGGCTTCATTGATCTTGGAAGCGAGATAGTGACTACCTCCAGCGTCAGGGTGGTTTGCAACCATCACTCTCCTGTGAGCTTCTTTCACCTTCTCCGCCACAACCCTCTCCCTGTTATTATGTTAAAACACCATAAACACAAACCACAGGAGGACACTTACCAAATCTTTTTATAATGTTCTTCTCAGAATTTCAAAACCTACTAAATCAAATGTGCAATTGCCTTTGTCGGATTTATTAAACATACTCTAGCTAGACCATTTTTTCAATTTGAGAAGCAAGAGGAATGAATGACAAACCTAACACCAAGAATGAGAGCAGCTTCACGCCGTGTCATTGCAGTTTGGAAACCACCTTCATAAAACCTGCGCATCCTAGCCGCGGGTGGCCTGGCCTTGAAGGCTTGCCAAACCAGTATACCATATCTACCAGCTAAAGCAGCTGCCGCTACAGCAGCACCTGCAACCATTGGCGTTTCCTGTTTAACCACAAACACAAGCAAAACCTCAGATACAAAATAATAAAAGAAAAAAAAAAAAAAGGAACTTTGGAATCAAAGAGAAGATGAGCAAAGACATATCCTCTCCGTATATCTTTTTTATTATTAAAACCACCAAAACAATATATAAAAAAAAAACGAGGTGTTTGGGCAATAAGCACACATCTAATCATGATTTTCCGACGAGCATCTATGATGAAGAACATCGAGATTTAACGGGAACAAGGGATAGATATACCCAACAACTTACCATCGTTCACGTATCAATAGGATGAAGGAAATGATAATTTCTCCAAAAATTTATCGAATTGGGGGATGCGGATGGGTTTAGGGTTCTTCTAGAGGGAAAAAAAAAAAGGAGGTCTGCCACGTCCTCTCCTTGTCTTAATTTTATATTTTTGAGGTCGGTTAGGTGAGTGAGTCAAGCAAGACCTTCTTCATCCTTCAGAGGATCGTCTATAGACTCCTAACCCTGTTTTTTAAGACATCGTTACGACCTCATATTTCAATTCACACATTCGAATAAAAATGCTGCAGAAAAATAGAACAAAGATGTCGCAAATGGCGCCATTGAAAGGATTTTTCAGTATATACAAAATCTTTTATAGTGTCCTCTCAAAAACAAATGCAAAAGAGTATAATGGGGTTATTCAGCATACTCTAAGCTAGTGTCAGACTTGATGAAATCTCAAGAAGGCTATAATTTCAAGTTGAGGGAGCAGCAAAAGAAGATGAAGATGATGAAGCAGGAGGAGGAATAAGGAAAGAAATGACAGACCTAACACCAAGAATGAGAGCAGCTTCTCGGCGTGTCATTGCAGTTTGGAAACCACCTTCATAAAACCTGCGCATTCTAGCCACGGGTGGCCTGGCCTTGAAGGCTTGCCAAGCGAGTATACCATATCTACCAGCTAGAGCAGCAGCAGCTACAGCAGCACCTGCAACCATTGGCGTTTCCTGTGTAACCCAACCACAAAAGACAATCAAAAACTTCAGATACCAAAATATTAAAACCAACATTGCTTTTGGAATCAAAGAGAAGATGAGCAAAGATATAATCCCTTCTGTATCCATTTTTTAATTAAAACCACCAAAACAATATATAAAAAAACGAGGTGTTTGGGCAATAAGCACACATCTAATCATGATTTTCCGACGAGCGTCTATGATGAAGAACATCGACAATTAAACGGAAAGAAGGGATAGCTAGACTCAAACAACTTACCATCCTTCGAGCGTAAAAATTCAATGAGACATGTGATTTTTGTTTTCTTCTATTATCTGTCGATGCGGATGGGTTTAGGGTTCTTCTAGAGGGAAAAAAAAGGAGGTCTGCCACGTCCTCTCCTTGTCTTAATTTTATATTTTTGAGGTCGGTTAGGTGAGTGAGTCAAGCAAGACCTTCTTCATCCCTCAGAGTATTCCTAAACCGGTGTTTTCATGACATTGTTACGACCTCACATTTCACAATTCATACCTTAGAATAGAAGCAATGCTGCAGAAAAATAGAACAAAGATGTCGCAAATGGCGCCATTGAAAGGATTTTTCAGTATATACAAAATCTATGAAATATTCAACAGAATAAAATAAAAATTTGAAGTTATAAGGTAAACTTTATCGTCGAATAATAAAAATTTGTAGTAAATTTAAATAACAGACGCTTACACTCTGCACAAATAAATTATGAAATGAAAGGGGAACACATAACAAACATACAACAAACCATCTCGGACAGATCCATCCCTCAAGTGGAAAATTACATAAATTTCTTTTTATCATAAATACATCAGCTTCCTCCTCCATTGGTCACGGCGACACTCTCCACCTTAGGTGGAGCTGAGAACCTCCTTGGTTTAGGCAACGCAGGTGAATTCGTATAAGAGAGGCGTTTCTTAGCCGACGCCTTGTCTGCAATCCCATCGTTCTCCTGTGTGGTACTACCACTTAACGGACTCTGCGGCTTCAGCCTGGCTCTAGCTGATTTAGTCGGAACCATATAGCTCGGTAGAGCCTGTGATCCAGCCATACTCTCGTCATCTCTGACCAGTGATGAACCACCACCGATGCTGTGTCTACGGTTCCTCTCGGACAGAACCGAGATCGTGCTTTTGGCGTCGTCATCCTCTTTAGATTTTCTGGAGGATTGGTTTAGTCTTGAGGGAGTTGGAGGAGAGAAGAAACTGTATTTGTTTTTGTTTCTGTTTCTTGGAGTAGTGCCACCTCTTGCGGATGATGGTGTGTTTGGTTGAGTTAAGTTCTTGACTGAAGCGGCATTGTCGTTGTTTGGTTCTTCCAATGGCCGACCAGGACCAGCCATCCATCTCTCTAACCAGCTCCAACCCCATGTCGGATTACTCGGATCCATGAACATCGGATTACCAGATTTAGAATTGTTCTTCCAGTTTTGCTGCAGCATTTAATCATCAGCACATCATTTAAACGAAGACAGTTTCAATATTGATGAGATTTACCTGATGAGTGTATGCATAAGCCAATGCCCTTTCTCTTCTCATCGTTGCCTCGTACTTGCTCAGCAGATTCGCTTCAACTTTCTCCTTTGATTGAATGCTATCATCCCAATTATCCCCGTTCTAAGAGAATGTATTAGCATAAGTCAGCAAGACTCAAAGATTATAAAGTGGATGAGATGAAATTGTAAGAAAGAGAGACTACCTTCAAGCCAGCAAGCTCTTTGGCATGCTTCTGAAGGAGTTGTTTCTGGCGAGCTTGATTCTCTTCTGACATCCTGATTCTCCTAGCTCGGATTTGAGACTGTACACGGGAGAGAGTCTGCATACATTTTAAAGTGTTTGCAGCTTGACGTTTCACAACAGATCCTTCCATCAATGTCTTAAGCCTCACCAAACCCCTCATTGCCCGTATTGCTCTTTTTGCCTTGTATCACGCAAAGACAAAAGTTATATATACACCACAACGAAACAGAAGAGTAAAACAACTGAAAGATCCAGGAACCAGAGAACATACCAAATAGCCTCTGAATACAGTCTGGATCAAGATTGCAGCCGCTTCTTCGTTTGACTTTCCAGCAAACCGAGCACGAGGACGAACCACCACCTCAGGAGGAGGAGCAGAGGATGAAGATGGGACTACAAGAACATCAGTGGTCGTAGCATATGTGGAAGGAGGGGAAAGATTCAGGTTCCGTTCAGCAACCACTTCGGCTACTCTCACCTCAAGAGGAGGAGGAGGAGGAGGAGATTGCCTGGCGTTCTCCGTTAGAGGGGGAAGGTTAGAGATGACACCATTTGGGCTCTCCGGTGATTTGTGCTTCGACTTCTGAAAAAAAAAAACATTAAACAACAAAGATGTCAAGAGACAAATGAATTTGCTTAATTTTTATAAACTCACAAAGTTTTCATTAATTACCTTTGAATCTGGGCTAAATGCTTTCTTGACGCTAGAAAACCATTTTGCTTTCTTGCCCATCGCTTCACCGTCCTCTATGTGATCCTTCACAGAGATTTAAGTAAAACAAAAAGTTATTTCAAAGAAAACTTAATCTAGTAGTCATCTCTAACACATTCCTCCTGAGCAAACACGCAAGAATACACTAAGCTTAAATCAGTATCTTCAAGTTAGAACAAAAAATTAAAATTATTGCCAGATCTCCATATCTATGAGCGAAATTCTTCTGTTAAACTCAAGGACTAACATACAGGAAGCGTACCTGCGGTAGACAGTAACACCAGATCTGTTAGAAGAGGAAGAGCTCTTAAAGACAAAAAAAAACACGCTCGAGAGAGTCCAAGCACTTCAAGCGCGCTGCTCTGTGAGCTAACTAACCGGAGAAAGAAGACGAAAAGGCTAATGGGAGCGGGTGAGTTTTAGATCTTTGCTGAGGTGCCTCTTCTTCACGTTATCATTATTGCCGAGAGAGAGAGGAGACAGAGAAGGATTCAAAAGCTGTCAGTGAAGGTGTTTATGTGTGTGTTTGTGCGTGAAGCCACTTATTGGGGCCCCCCTTTATGGATCCCACTTGCCTTTTCCTTTTACCAGCTTGTAATTTGTATCATCACTTCTTTATTCCTTTTCTTTTTACTTTTTTTTCCTAAAGGTAAACTTGTTGTGGTGATTTATTAGTTTATGCTAAAATAATGATAAGTTTAGTTCTTTAAGCTTCATTAACTTGTCAATGATGTCAACGATATCTAAATGATTCTTGTTTTTTCCAACAAACATTTAATGAAGTTTAACAAAGATGAACGATGTATTCAATGAATTAAAGTTTGTCAAGATAATGGGATCGGCAATAGAGTGACCATCTAAATTTAAAACTGATAAAAATAACGTTATCCAGTAAGATCAATACTCCTCCGTTTTATTTTATTTGTCGTTTAAACACGACACTGATTAATAAAAACATTTAAGTTTATCTATTTACTAGATAAAAATATCATTACCAAACCGTACTTCAACCAATAAAAATAGATTAGAATATATAAAAGTCAATAAATTTTACATTAAAATCATAAAACGACACTAATTTTAAAATGAAAATTTTGCTCTAAAACAACATCTATTTCGAGACGGGGGAGTATATTTTTTGAATCAACATCGTTTTCTCGTAAAAATTATTAGCATTAGTATAACATCGTTTAGCTAAAACACGCTTACATAACTAGAAGTAGAACCGACAAAACATGTGAACGAAAATATCCCCCAATGAGACAGCCTTTTATCATTTTAAATACAGTATGCTCTAGTAAGCCACCTGTATAATGTTAGTATTATCAGGATTGACAAATATCATGAAAATTAGTGGATCATTATTCACCACATTCTATTTTATGGTCAGTTCCACCACAATTCTAGTTTTAGAGACTACAAGCGATTTTTTAAAGGTTTCAGTAAAAAAAAAATTTACAAATTTGAAAGGTTTGATCTATGTATTTTTTCCAAAAAAAAATTAGAAACTAAAATTGAATGTTCCATTTGGCTTTATCCACCGACTTTGATTTCTAAATAAAATTCAAATAAATGAGTGATCAAATAGTATATTTGACATATAATACCTAAATTCATGCCCCAGGGAACTAAATGATTATTGAAACAGTATTTAATTTTGTGATATGGATTAAGTATACCTGCCTAGATCATTGACTATTTTGGAACCAAAAGATAAACCCAATGAGTTTTATTATCACTGGCCAGCTTGTACCAGTCTTCTTACTAATTTCCTTATTATAAACAAAATTGCATCTTAAATTTCCCATCACTCCATGTGGAGTCTTCTCTTAACAGAAAACATTTTTAATAATAAAGCTGTTCTCATATTATCATATATGAATATAAAATAAGTGAGAATTAGCCGTTGGAATTTAATAATTTCACCTAAACATGCGATATTCCAACATTTGTATATGTTTTAAAATATGTTTCTGATAATTTATAATATTTAACTTATCGCCAAAACTGGTAGTTGATTTGGGGATACAGACATTTCACCTAAAATATAATTCTAACATGTTTGTCACGAAAATAGGAATCAATTTGTTCCCTTATGAAACGTTTATTCCGCGCTCCACTTTGTTTTTCGGTAGCAAGTGAAATATATATATATATATATATATATATATATATCAACAAACCTTATGTTTATATCTACTGTTTTAATTTTGACTAATAATATTTATGAACCAATAGAAATTGGGAAACAAAAGCAAGTGTAAATTGAACAAAAATCGGTTTGGCGTTATATGTAATGTCAGTGGGTCATTCAAAATAGTCAGGGCCGTTAGCCTGTGAATAGATAGATGAGGCAGAGAGTTTGGTAACGACCCGACATGATGTCTTGTCGTTTTGCAACATAACGCAATGGTAGAAGATTTTTATTTTATTCTTATTTCTTATTTTGCTAAAGGATGACGGTAGACGATTAAATAACACCTAAAACTCACTATCATGAGTAACCCATACTTTTATTGCAGTGAATACAGTTTTATATATAGGTTGGTACACACAACCTTGGTGAACTTATTCAATATTTTATACTAGCAAATACTTTTTTCTATGTTGTTTGAATGGTTAAATATTATAATTAAAAACAAGGTTATAGAACAAAGGCAGCATATAAGATACGAAGTACTTATTTTATGGATTATGTCAGTTTCAAAATCTAAAGTTATCCTTGTAGATTTTCCATATCTTCCCATTCTCGAGAAACATCACCACTTTCAATAGGAAACCCATTTTCTTTCTTTCTACCAACCTCTTCTCTCTCCTCTCACTCTCTTCGAAATACAGATCCACACCCTTGGTTCTGCAAATCAACTCACAAAATGGAAAGAGACGAGCAACCATCTCCATCTCCTCTCGCATTCGAATCGGATTTTCGGGTAGACCATGAACCAGCGGAGTTGGGTAACGCCATATCACAAGCCACATGCAATTAGGAAAATACTCAACGCTTCTATCCAAGAAGTAAACATTATCCGAGGCTCACCGCTCGAAGCTGGTCGAGATCATCCGAGGATTTGTGCTTTCTCTGCAGCTTAAAATGGTTGAAGCCATCCCCACTTTAACAGAGGTGGTCAAGGGGATGGTTAAGCATAACATTGGACATGTTGGTGACCATGTTAAAAGGATAACTAAAATAGATATTCTATACTTTTTGCATGGGCATGTATGATTAATAATTGTGAATATTGGTTGGATGATTAACATGTTTAAATGATGGCTATGAGGAATTTTAGACGGGTAATGTCAAATAACGAGAATATAGTTTGAATGGTTAACAAGGATTAATGATGGCTAGAATATAGTTTGTATGTGTAGACAATGTGTCATGAATCGAGGACCCTTGTTTCATGGGGATATTAGTGCATGGATAGTACTTTTAAATGGAGTCTACATTGAACTTTGGCCGGTCAATACTAACATTGACATGTTGGTCACCATGCAAGTAGTCCTTATCTCTGAACATCCCTTGTTCTTTTCATCACATGTGGTAAGATTTGTAAATAATAATGAAAAGAGAATTAGCTAAACATTCGATTTTTCAGTAGCTAGCTAACAATTTAGTTGCATGGTTAGAACTTATAAATGGAGTCTACAATGAACTTTGGCCGGTTAATAATACTATTGGACATGTTGGTCACCATGTTAGAATAATAACTAAAATAGATATTCTACGGTAGATTTATAATTGTGAATATTGGTAGAATGATTAACCATGTTTAAATAATGATGCCTACAAAGAATTTTAGATGGGTAATGTCAAATAACGAGTATATAGTTTAAATGGTTAACATGTTTTATTGATGGCTAGAATATAGTTTGGATGTGTAGACAACGTGTCATGAATCAAGTAGTCCTTATTTCTGAACATTACTTGTTCTTTTCATCACATGTGGTAAGATTTGTAAATAATAATGAAAAGAGAATTAGCTAAACATTTGATTTCAGTAGCTAGCGAACAAATTTAGTTGCATAGTTAGCAATTATAAATGGAGTCTACATTGAATTTTAGCCGGTTAATAATACCATTGGACATGTTGGTCACCATGTTAAAAGGATAACTAAAAATAGATATTCTATACTCTTTTGCATGGTCATGTATGATATTCTACGGTAGATTAATAATTTTGAATATTGGTAGGATGATTAACCATGTTTAAATGATGCCTACAAAGAATTTTAGACGGGTAATGTCAAATAACGAGTATATAGTTTAATTGGTTAACATGTTTTATTAATGGCTAGAATATAGTTTGGATGTGTAGACAATGTGCCATCAATAAGGTAGTTCTTATTTCTGAACATCTCTTGTTCTTTTCATCACATGTGGTAAGATTTGTAAACAATAATGAAAAGAGAATTAGCTAAACATTCGATTTCAGTAGCTAACGAACAATTTAGTTACATGGTTAGCACTTTTAAATGGAGTCTACATTGAACTTTGGCCGGTTAATAATACCATTGGACATGTTGGTCACCTATTAAAAAGGATAACTAAAAATAGATATTTTATACTCTTTTGCATGGGTATGTATGATTGTCTACGGTAGATTAATAATTGTGAATATTGGTAGGATGATTAACCATGTTTAAATGATGATTACAAAGAATTTTAGACGGGTAATGTCAAATAACAAGTATATAGTTTAAATGGTTAACATGTTTTATTGATGGCTAGAATATAGTTTGGATGTGTAGACATTGTGTCATCAATCAAGTCGTCTTTATTTCTGAACATCCCTTGTTCTTTTCATCACATGTGGTAAAGAAAATTAGCTAAACATTCAATTTCAGTAGCTAGATAATAATTTAGTTGCATGGTTAGCACTCAAAACACCATTGCCTTGAAAGGATTTGTGCTTTCACCGCAGTTTGTAATGGTTGAAGTCATCCCTGCTCTAAAAAAGGAAATCAGTTACATGAAGTTCTCTGGATCTTATTCATAAGACAGCTTTTGTCAATTTGCAAACAGTTAGGAGACATAAATGCTGTAAAATTTTGGATCCGATTTGTACAACTGAACATTAACTAATTCATGACAGACAAAGATGCTAGACAAACTGAGAAAGATAACCGAACTAACAAATACGCTGCTCAGAAATAATCGTTATCTGAAACTCTCGTGATAACTAAGAAAAGAAGAAGCTAGTCTTTCTTTAAGATTTAATCTCTACAATTTGCTCTGAGTTTTTTTCCGAGATAAAGAGACCAGATACCACATTTTATAGATGCCCAATGCTTTCTGAACAGTACAAGTTTTCCATTACCCAAGCTGTGTGCGTTATCGAGATAATTTCTTAGCTGGATCCCCTTCTTTCTCTCTTGGACGCTGAATGTGTCAGATTGTTAGTGGAGAAGGTTACACCTGCAGAAGAGCACTGTTTGATTTCTCTGAACGAGGTATATTTCAGAAATCTAATCTAAAATCTTTTTAAAATCTTCTTGTACTTACGTAGATATCAGAAGATTCTAATTGTACCTGCCTATGCCCTACATCACATGAAGATCGTTTTGTTGAAAGGGTAGTCTCGACAAATCCATATCTCCACGTATTCAAGCTTTTTCTCTATTTCACTATTTTTGGTATATATTTAATTTCTATGTTTTCCTTGGTTTTGGGCAAATTATCCCTCTTTTACCAGCTTGTGTCACCTTCTTTATTCATTTCTTTTTTTTTTTTGATCAAACTTCTTTATTCATTTCTATTTACCTTTATTTAAAATAAAATAAAAACTTGTTGTGGTAATTGATCAGTTTATGTAAAATATAATAATGATGATAAATTTGATTCTTTAAGCACTTCATTAACTTGTCAATAATGTCAACAATAAGTAAACTGAAAACTGGTAATCAAAAAAAAAAAAACTGAAAACTGTGTTTGATTTGTTTATTTAACTTTTGTCAAAATGTATTTTATTTTATTTTGCAACAAAAATTAACAAAGTTGAGAACAATTAGGCCTAGAAATAATCATCATATTAGGCAAACCAATGGGACCAAAACACCAAATTTGGTGCAATTTTAACACTAAAAATTATACTATCTCACCAAATTTGTAGAGTGAATAGTGTGGTATAACACTATTCATTACACCAAATATTTAATATACATATTTTATTGTATTTTATTTAATAATATAATTCATAATTATTATTAATTAGTTCAAATTTGTAACTAAACATAAATATATTGCATTAAATTATATTATTAAATTATTTTTACATAATTAAAAATCACTTATAATGGTTATTATCATTTACTTTATATTGTAATATATTTTTATTTTAAAATATCGATTATAATCGTTGTTTAGGCTATACTTAATCAATAATGAACAGTTAATAATGTTACATTATTGTAAACTTAGATTTAGTAATAATTAATTAAAATTTTATGTAATATTATTAAATTCAATAAACATTAAAATAATATTTTATTTTTTAATATAGTTAAACTTGTATAACTTAACTAATACAAATATTATTAAAACACATATATTATTTCTATGTGTTTTTCATAATTAATAGTTTGTATGTAATACTATTAAATTCATCTAAATATATTTTTGAATTTTCTCTCTAGCAGAAAAAGTGCACAATATAAAAATGGTAGCCAATTGTAGAGACAGAAGAAATGTGAAGCTGAAACTGGCCGATGTTCAGGAACAAACACTGGTAGCAGAACAAAAGCTCTATCTAGCGTCCGAAGTAGGACTTAAACCGAGTCAAGTCGTGTCGTGGTTCCAAAACCGACGTTCATTATTGAAGAGCAAAAAAACACGGTGAAGAGCGAATACCAAAAGGTGCTAATTTGTTTAGTTGTTTCTCATTATCCATGTAACATATTTAATTAATTAAAATTTATATAAACAAAACTAAAATGTTGACAAATATTATTATTATTAGATAAATATAAATTATATTTATATATAAACTTTAATAAAATCGTATAAAAGATAAAGTAAAAATTAATAAATATAAGTAAAATATATATAAAATTTAAGTAAAATATTTTTAATGTGAGATTTTTATTAACAATTGATTTTAGTAAATTATAATTCATTATGGTAAAATGTTGGTGATAATAACAAATATTGCTACATAATTAATTTGATAATATCTTTAATATCTATTAATGCAGTTGAATTAGTTAAAAAATAATGTGATATTTTATATTGTATATATTTATATATGATTACTAGGAAAAAATGTAAAAATATGTTGTTAAAATTTGCTTAGGGCATCTAAACATGTTAGACATGCACTTACGATATCTACTGAATTTTATTTTGGCAACAAACATTTACTGAAGTTTAACAAAGATGATCAAAGTATTATTCAGTGAATTAAAGTTTATCTAGATATATGTGATCGGCAGTAGTGACCATCGAAATTAAAATTTGATAAAATAACTCTATCCAGTTAGATCAGTTCTCTACGGCTAAAAGCTTTGAAAGCTTTTTTTTATCAAAGCTTTGAAAGCTTTTATTCGTCTTTAGTGGAGTGAAAATGATAAGACACCGAAATATATTTTTGAATCAACATCATTTTCTTGTAAGATTAATAACATTATTATAACATCGTTTATCTAAAATACGCTTACATAACTATAAGTAGAACCGACAAAACATGTGAACAAAAATATATCCATCGACCAGTGAGACAGCCTTTTATCATTTAAATATGCTCTAATAAAGCCACCCATATAACATTAATATTTTCGGATTAACAAATATCATGAAAATTAGTGGATCATTATTCACCCCATGTACTATTTATTCTATGGTCAGCCTCACCACATTTCTAAATAAAATTCAAATAAATGAGTGATCAAATAGTATATTTGACATATAATACCTAAATTCATGCCCCAGGGAACTAAATGATTATTGAAACAGTATTTAATTTTGTGATATGGATTAAGTATACCTGCCTAGATCATTGACTATTTTGGAACCAAAAGATAAACCCAATGAGTTTTATTATCACTGGCCAGCTTGTACCAGTCTTCTTACTAATTTCCTTATTATAAACAAAATTGCATCTTAAATTTCCCATCACTCCATGTGGAGTCTCTTAACAGAAAACATTTTTAATAATAAAGCTGTTCTCATATTATCATATATGAATATAAAATAAGTGAGAATTAGCCGTTGGAATTTAATAGTTTCAACTAAACATATGATCTTTCAACATTTGTGTATACTGTATGTTTTAAAGATTTGCTTCTGATAATTTATAATATTGAAGTTATCGCCAAAACTGGTAGTTGATTTGGGGATACAGACATTTCACCTAAAATATAATTCTAACATGTTTGTCACGAAAATAGGAATCAATTTGTTCCCTTATGAAACGTTTATTCCGCGCTCCACTTTGTTTTTGGTAGCAAGTGAAATATATATATATATATATATATATATATATATCAACAAACCTTATGTTTATATTTACTACCTTAATTTTGACTAATAATATTTATGAACCAATAGAAATTGGGAAACAAAAGCAAGTGTAAATTGAACAAAAATCGGTTTGGCATTATATGCAATGTCAGTGGGTCATGCAAAATAGTCAGGGCCGTTAGCCTGTAAATAGATAGATAAGCCAGTGAGTTTGGTAACGACCCGACATTATGTCTTGTCGTTTTGCAACATAGCCCAACGGTAGAAGGTTTTATTTTATTTTATTCTTATTTCTTATTTTGCTAAAGGATGACGGTAGACGATTAAATAACACCTAAAACTCACTATCATGAGTAACCCATACTTTTATTGCAGTGAATACAGTTTTTATATATAGGTTGGTACACACAACCTTGGTGAACTTATTCAATATTTTATACTAGCAAATACTTTTTTCTATGTTGTTTGAATGGTTAAATATTATAATTAAAAACAAGGTTATAGAACAAAGGCAGCAAATAACTTAGGAGCTAAACATGTAGACGATGATCACAAACTAGTAGTACGGCCAGTAAAAAGAGGTTGTATACAATTTCCTTAAAGCAGTGGAGTTCAAACAAGAACTAAAACAACAGTAAAGATCCGTAAAGAGGATGGGAAGTTACTGGATTTTGATGGAACTAAAAATATGCTATGATAGTAGTATTCTTTCTGAAGATTCGGTGACTCAGTAGAGCAACATGCATATTATGCAGAAACTTGTCTAATTTCTTAAATCATCATGACTGAGTCTCAGGTAAAAAAAATTGAATGAGTTGGTCTCGAGTAACTAATCTGAGAAGGTTCATGATAAGATTGTTCTATGTTTGTTTCCTTCAAGACCTCGTAAAAAACTGCAAGTCTAAATTTCCCAACCAACCATATATTGTTGGTCTAACGTAATATAATATGTTCTTAAACCACTCGGCAGAAGATAATCTGTTCTTAGTAAATGTCTGATAGTACTTTCCTTATGGGATCTAGATTGTTACCTTAAGCCTCAATGTTAGGATTCCGAATCAGAAAACGAGCGTTGTGCAAGAGGGAAGTAGTCTCCTCGTTTGATGCATCAAGCAAACGCAACTCCTTGATCTCTTCCTGCCACTTCTCAACATGTTCCTTGTGTATCCTGTTTCATATATGTGAACGGCAGGTGAGTGAATCAACATCTCAATTATGTACATACATAAACCTTATAGACTCTCTCATTCTTACATGATCAAGCGTTCTTCGAATTCGTTACTGAGTTCCTTGAACATTGTCTTCCCTGACTCCAGCAGATTAGAAACCTACCGCAAGAAGAATCATAATCATCAGTGATGATGAACATATCAAAATGCGTTTATTGTTGTGATTCATCAGAGCTTACAGTCTGAGTGAAGCTCTCAATCTTGTCGAGAATCTGAGCAATTTGAAGTTCCATCTCATCAGAAGCAACAAATTTCGTCGTCTCATTCTCATCAAGGCTCATTCCATCTCTCGTCTCTCCTTCTTTTCCTCTTCTTCCTATCAAAATTTTTCCAAGCCGGAAACAAAACAAATAAAAATATCTAATCCACTACTAGAGAATCATATCATCATCAATGGAAGATAAGAAACATACAGATGGTCTCATGCGTTTCCGAAACCCTCCGTTTCCTGCTTCCATTTTTCAGTGATTACCTCCTAACCTGCAGCGGTTGGAACGATTCTCATGAACATAAGCAGGTTTCGAGTAAGGATTCTAATCAAATCAATTGGAATCCGCTACTACCTAAAGCAACGCAACAGATTTTTGATTCGGAGTACATCACGAACAATCTACCATGAAGATTCTACAATAGAACCGAAGCAACTAGATCGAGAGATCGACGAACGAAACAGAGAGAAAACTTACACTTTCTAATAATTATCTACTAATAAAATTTAACCAATTCAAATTTTCATAATTAATGTTTCTTAAAAGTATGTTTCTTATTTTCATATTTATTTTCTTATACACTTTCTAATAATTATCTACTAATAAAATTTAACCAATTCAAATTTTCATAATTAATGTTTCTTAAAAGTATGTTTCTTATTTTCATATTTATTTTCTTATACACTTTCTAATAATTATCTACTAATAAAATTTAACCAATTCAAATTTTCATAATTAATGTTTCTTAAAAGTATGTTTCTTATTTTCATATTTATTTTCTTATACACTTTCTAATAATTATCTACTAATAAAATTTAACCAATTCAAATTTTCATAATTAATGTTTCTTAAAAGTATGTTTCTTATTTTCATATTTATTTTCTTATACACTTTCTAATAATTATCTACTAATAAAATTTAACCAATTCAAATTTTCATAATTAATGTTTCTTAAAAGTATGTTTCTTATTTTCATATTTATTTTCTTATACACTTTCTAATAATTATCTACTAATAAAATTTAACCAATTCAAATTTTCATAATTAATGTTTCTTAAAAGTATGTTTCTTATTTTCATATTTATTTTCTTATACACTTTCTAATAATTATCTACTAATAAAATTTAACCAATTCAAATTTTCATAATTAATGTTTCTTAAAAGTATGTTTCTTATTTTCATATTTATTTTCTTATACACTTTCTAATAATTATCTACTAATAAAATTTAACCAATTCAAATTTTCATAATTAATGTTTCTTAAAAGTATGTTTCTTATTTTCATATTTATTTTCTTATACACTTTCTAATAATTATCTACTAATAAAATTTAACCAATTCAAATTTTCATAATTAATGTTTCTTAAAAGTATGTTTCTTATTTTCATATTTATTTTCTTATACACTTTCTAATAATTATCTACTAATAAAATTTAACCAATTCAAATTTTCATAATTAATGTTTCTTAAAAGTATGTTTCTTATTTTCATATTTATTTTCTTATACACTTTCTAATAATTATCTACTAATAAAATTTAACCAATTCAAATTTTCATAATTAATGTTTCTTAAAAGTATGTTTCTTATTTTCATATTTATTTTCTTATACACTTTCTAATAATTATCTACTAATAAAATTTAACCAATTCAAATTTTCATAATTAATGTTTCTTAAAAGTATGTTTCTTATTTTCATATTTATTTTCTTATACACTTTCTAATAATTATCTACTAATAAAATTTAACCAATTCAAATTTTCATAATTAATGTTTCTTAAAAGTATGTTTCTTATTTTCATATTTATTTTCTTATACACTTTCTAATAATTATCTACTAATAAAATTTAACCAATTCAAATTTTCATAATTAATGTTTCTTAAAAGTATGTTTCTTATTTTCATATTTATTTTCTTATACACTTTCTAATAATTATCTACTAATAAAATTTAACCAATTCAAATTTTCATAATTAATGTTTCTTAAAAGTATGTTTCTTATTTTCATATTTATTTTCTTATACACTTTCTAATAATTATCTACTAATAAAATTTAACCAATTCAAATTTTCATAATTAATGTTTCTTAAAAGTATGTTTCTTATTTTCATATTTATTTTCTTATACACTTTCTAATAATTATCTACTAATAAAATTTAACCAATTCAAATTTTCATAATTAATGTTTCTTAAAAGTATGTTTCTTATTTTCATATTTATTTTCTTATACACTTTCTAATAATTATCTACTAATAAAATTTAACCAATTCAAATTTTCATAATTAATGTTTCTTAAAAGTATGTTTCTTATTTTCATATTTATTTTCTTATACACTTTCTAATAATTATCTACTAATAAAATTTAACCAATTCAAATTTTCATAATTAATGTTTCTTAAAAGTATGTTTCTTATTTTCATATTTATTTTCTTATACACTTTCTAATAATTATCTACTAATAAAATTTAACCAATTCAAATTTTCATAATTAATGTTTCTTAAAAGTATGTTTCTTATTTTCATATTTATTTTCTTATACACTTTCTAATAATTATCTACTAATAAAATTTAACCAATTCAAATTTTCATAATTAATGTTTCTTAAAAGTATGTTTCTTATTTTCATATTTATTTTCTTATACACTTTCTAATAATTATCTACTAATAAAATTTAACCAATTCAAATTTTCATAATTAATGTTTCTTAAAAGTATGTTTCTTATTTTCATATTTATTTTCTTATACACTTTCTAATAATTATCTACTAATAAAATTTAACCAATTCAAATTTTCATAATTAATGTTTCTTAAAAGTATGTTTCTTATTTTCATATTTATTTTCTTATACACTTTCTAATAATTATCTACTAATAAAATTTAACCAATTCAAATTTTCATAATTAATGTTTCTTAAAAGTATGTTTCTTATTTTCATATTTATTTTCTTATACACTTTCTAATAATTATCTACTAATAAAATTTAACCAATTCAAATTTTCATAATTAATGTTTCTTAAAAGTATGTTTCTTATTTTCATATTTATTTTCTTATACACTTTCTAATAATTATCTACTAATAAAATTTAACCAATTCAAATTTTCATAATTAATGTTTCTTAAAAGTATGTTTCTTATTTTCATATTTATTTTCTTATACACTTTCTAATAATTATCTACTAATAAAATTTAACCAATTCAAATTTTCATAATTAATGTTTCTTAAAAGTATGTTTCTTATTTTCATATTTATTTTCTTATACACTTTCTAATAATTATCTACTAATAAAATTTAACCAATTCAAATTTTCATAATTAATGTTTCTTAAAAGTATGTTTCTTATTTTCATATTTATTTTCTTATACACTTTCTAATAATTATCTACTAATAAAATTTAACCAATTCAAATTTTCATAATTAATGTTTCTTAAAAGTATGTTTCTTATTTTCATATTTATTTTCTTATACACTTTCTAATAATTATCTACTAATAAAATTTAACCAATTCAAATTTTCATAATTAATGTTTCTTAAAAGTATGTTTCTTATTTTCATATTTATTTTCTTATACACTTTCTAATAATTATCTACTAATAAAATTTAACCAATTCAAATTTTCATAATTAATGTTTCTTAAAAGTATGTTTCTTATTTTCATATTTATTTTCTTATACACTTTCTAATAATTATCTACTAATAAAATTTAACCAATTCAAATTTTCATAATTAATGTTTCTTAAAAGTATGTTTCTTATTTTCATATTTATTTTCTTATACACTTTCTAATAATTATCTACTAATAAAATTTAACCAATTCAAATTTTCATAATTAATGTTTCTTAAAAGTATGTTTCTTATTTTCATATTTATTTTCTTATACACTTTCTAATAATTATCTACTAATAAAATTTAACCAATTCAAATTTTCATAATTAATGTTTCTTAAAAGTATGTTTCTTATTTTCATATTTATTTTCTTATACACTTTCTAATAATTATCTACTAATAAAATTTAACCAATTCAAATTTTCATAATTAATGTTTCTTAAAAGTATGTTTCTTATTTTCATATTTATTTTCTTATACACTTTCTAATAATTATCTACTAATAAAATTTAACCAATTCAAATTTTCATAATTAATGTTTCTTAAAAGTATGTTTCTTATTTTCATATTTATTTTCTTATACACTTTCTAATAATTATCTACTAATAAAATTTAACCAATTCAAATTTTCATAATTAATGTTTCTTAAAAGTATGTTTCTTATTTTCATATTTATTTTCTTATACACTTTCTAATAATTATCTACTAATAAAATTTAACCAATTCAAATTTTCATAATTAATGTTTCTTAAAAGTATGTTTCTTATTTTCATATTTATTTTCTTATACACTTTCTAATAATTATCTACTAATAAAATTTAACCAATTCAAATTTTCATAATTAATGTTTCTTAAAAGTATGTTTCTTATTTTCATATTTATTTTCTTATACACTTTCTAATAATTATCTACTAATAAAATTTAACCAATTCAAATTTTCATAATTAATGTTTCTTAAAAGTATGTTTCTTATTTTCATATTTATTTTCTTATACACTTTCTAATAATTATCTACTAATAAAATTTAACCAATTCAAATTTTCATAATTAATGTTTCTTAAAAGTATGTTTCTTATTTTCATATTTATTTTCTTATACACTTTCTAATAATTATCTACTAATAAAATTTAACCAATTCAAATTTTCATAATTAATGTTTCTTAAAAGTATGTTTCTTATTTTCATATTTATTTTCTTATACACTTTCTAATAATTATCTACTAATAAAATTTAACCAATTCAAATTTTCATAATTAATGTTTCTTAAAAGTATGTTTCTTATTTTCATATTTATTTTCTTATACACTTTCTAATAATTATCTACTAATAAAATTTAACCAATTCAAATTTTCATAATTAATGTTTCTTAAAAGTATGTTTCTTATTTTCATATTTATTTTCTTATACACTTTCTAATAATTATCTACTAATAAAATTTAACCAATTCAAATTTTCATAATTAATGTTTCTTAAAAGTATGTTTCTTATTTTCATATTTATTTTCTTATACACTTTCTAATAATTATCTACTAATAAAATTTAACCAATTCAAATTTTCATAATTAATAGTTTGTATGTAATACTATTAAATTCATCTAAATATATTTTGAATTTTCTCTAGCAGAAAAAGTGCACAATATAAAAATGGTAGCCAATTGTAGAGACAGAAGAAATGTGAAGCTGAAACTGGCCGATGTTCAGGAACAAACACTGGTAGCAGAACAAAAGCTCTATCTAGCGTCCGAAGTAGGACTTAAACCGAGTCAAGTCGTGTCGTGGTTCCAAAACCGACGTTCATTATTGAAGAGCAAAAACACGGTGAAGAGCGAATACCAAAAGGTGCTAATTTGTTTAGTTGTTTCTCATTATCCATGTAACATATTTAATTAATTAAAATTTATATAAACAAAACTAAAATGTTGACAAATATTATTATTATTAGATAAATATAAATTATATTTATATATAAACTTTAATAAAATCGTATAAAAGATAAAGTAAAAATTAATAAATATAAGTAAAAATATATAAAATTTAAGTAAAATATTTTTAATGTGAGATTTTTATTAACAATTGATTTTAGTAAATTATAATTCATTATGGTAAAATGTTGGTGATAATAACAAATATTGCTACATAATTAATTTGATAATATCTTTAATATCTATTAATGCAGTTGAATTAGTTAAAAAATAATGTGATATTTTATATTGTATATATTTATATATGATTACTAGGAAAAAAATGTAAAAATATGTTGTTAAAAATTTGCTTAGGGCATCTAAACATGTTAGACATGCACTTACGATATCTACTGAATTTTATTTTGGCAACAAACATTTACTGAAGTTTAACAAAGATGATCAAAGTATTATTCAGTGAATTAAAGTTTATCTAGATATATGTGATCGGCAGTAGTGACCATCGAAATTAAAATTTGATAAAATAACTCTATCCAGTTAGATCAGTTCTCTACGGCTAAAAGCTTTGAAAGCTTTTTTTATCAAAGCTTTGAAAGCTTTTATTCGTCTTTAGTGGAGTGAAAATGATAAGACACCGAAATATATTTTTGAATCAACATCATTTTCTTGTAAGATTAATAACATTATTATAACATCGTTTATCTAAAATACGCTTACATAACTATAAGTAGAACCGACAAAACATGTGAACAAAAATATATCCATCGACCAGTGAGACAGCCTTTTATCATTTAAATATGCTCTAATAAAGCCACCCATATAACATTAATATTTTCGGATTAACAAATATCATGAAAATTAGTGGATCATTATTCACCCCATGTACTATTTATTCTATGGTCAGCCTCACCACATTTCTAAATAAAATTCAAATAAATGAGTGATCAAATAGTATATTTGACATATAATACCTAAATTCATGCCCCAGGGAACTAAATGATTATTGAAACAGTATTTAATTTTGTGATATGGATTAAGTATACCTGCCTAGATCATTGACTATTTTGGAACCAAAAGATAAACCCAATGAGTTTTATTATCACTGGCCAGCTTGTACCAGTCTTCTTACTAATTTCCTTATTATAAACAAAATTGCATCTTAAATTTCCCATCACTCCATGTGGAGTCTCTCTTAACAGAAAACATTTTTAATAATAAAGCTGTTCTCATATTATCATATATGAATATAAAATAAGTGAGAATTAGCCGTTGGAATTTAATAATTTCACCTAAACATGCGATATTCCAACATTTGTATATGTTTTAAAATATGTTTCTGATAATTTATAATATTTAACTTATCGCCAAAACTGGTAGTTGATTTGGGGATACAGACATTTCACCTAAAATATAATTCTAACATGTTTGTCACGAAAATAGGAATCAATTTGTTCCCTTATGAAACGTTTATTCCGCGCTCCACTTTGTTTTTCGGTAGCAAGTGAAATATATATATATATATATATATATATATATATCAACAAACCTTATGTTTATATCTACTGTTTTAATTTTGACTAATAATATTTATGAACCAATAGAAATTGGGAAACAAAAGCAAGTGTAAATTGAACAAAAAATCGGTTTGGCGTTATATGTAATGTCAGTGGGTCATTCAAAATAGTCAGGGCCGTTAGCCTGTGAATAGATAGATGAGGCAGAGAGTTTGGTAACGACCCGACATGATGTCTTGTCGTTTTGCAACATAACGCAATGGTAGAAGATTTTTATTTTATTCTTATTTCTTATTTTGCTAAAGGATGACGGTAGACGATTAAATAACACCTAAAACTCACTATCATGAGTAACCCATACTTTTTATTGCAGTGAATACAGTTTTTATATATAGGTTGGTACACACAACCTTGGTGAACTTATTCAATATTTTATACTAGCAAATACTTTTTTCTATGTTGTTTGAATGGTTAAATATTATAATTAAAAAACAAGGTTATAGAACAAAGGCAGCAAATAACTTAGGAGCTAAACATGTAGACGATGATCAGAAACTAGTAGTACGGCCAGTAAAAAGAGGTTGTATACAATTTCCTTAAAGCAGTAGAGTTAAAACAAGAACTAAAAACAGCACTAAAGATCTGTAAAGAGGATGGGAAGTTACTGGATTTTGATGGAACTAAAAATATGCTATGATAGTAGTATTCTTTCTGAAGATTCGGTGACTCAGTAGAGAAACATGTATATTATGCAGATATTTGTCTAATTTCTTAAATCATCAAGACTGAGTCTCAGGTAAAAAAAATTGAATGGGTTGGTCTCGAGTAATTAATCTGAGAAGGTTCATGATAAGATTGTTCTATGTTTACTTCAAGAACTCACATAAGTTTTAAATTGTGCAAATCTAAATTTCCCAACCAACCATAGATTGTTGGTCTAACGTAATATAATATGTTCTTAAACCACTCGGCAGAAGATAATCTGTTCTTTGTAATGGCTGATAAGTACGTCCTTTATGGGTTTTAGACTGTTACCTTAAGCGTCAATGTTAGGATTCTGAATCAGAAAGCGAGCGTTGTGCAAGAGGGAAGTAGTCTCCTCGTTTGATGCATCAAGCAAACGCAACTCCTTGATCTCTTCCTGCCATTTCTCAACATGTTCCTTGTGTATCCTGTTTCATGTATGTGAACGGCAGATGAGTGAATCAACATCTCAATTATGTACATACATAAACCTTATAGACTCTCTCATTCTTACATGATCAAGCGTTCTTCAAATTCGTTACTGAGTTCCTTGAGCATTGTCTTCCTGAATCTAGCAGATTAGAAACCTACAGCAAGAAGAATCATAATCATCAGTGATGATGAACATATCCAAAAATGCGTTGTGTAATTTCATCAGAGCTTTTACAGTCTGAGTGAAGCTCTCAATCTTGTCGAGAATTTGAGAAATGCGAAGTTCCATCTCATCAGAAGCAACAAGTTTCGTCGTCTCATTCTCATCAAGGCTCATTCCATCTCCCGTCTCTCCTTCTTTCTCCTCTTCATCCTATCAAAAATTTCAAAAAAAGAGTATCTAATTAAATCCACTACTAGAGAATCATATCATCATCAATGGAAGATAAGAAACATACAGATGGTCTCACGCGTTTCGAGACCCTCCGTTTCCTCCTTCCTCCTCCATTTTCAGTGATCACCTAAACTGCAGCAGTTGGAAACGATTCTCATGAACATAAGCAGGTTTCGAGTAAGGATTCTAATCAAATCGATCGAATCCGCTCCTACCTAGATCATCGCAACAGATTCTCGATTCACGAACAACCTACTCTGAAGATTCTACAATAGAACCGAAGAGCAGCTAGATCGAGATCGATAAACGAAACAGAGAGAAAACTTACGATTTAGCAAACGCGATGAAAAAGAGCGAAGAATTGCTCTGCTCGCTCGGAAGGAGGTTGAGAGAGAGCGCGAGGTGTAGAGATGGGAAGCAGCGAGCGAGCGAGCGACGATTCCCACCATTTAAACATTTAAAGTTTTGGTATAATTAATACTAGTATTTTAATTATTACGAGTATAAAACCACCACTTCCTCATTAGTGGATGATTAAATTCCTAATACGATACTAATGCCGTTTTAAGCAAAGTGACTGACATATGGTAGGTAAATGAACTCAACAATCAAATCTAAAATAAAAATAACTTAAAACCATGCATGGATTAGGAAAGCAGATTAGATATTAACCCGAATACTCCGTCTAAGTAGTACTTGAAAACAAATAGAAACTTATGTAATAACCCTAGCAGTCTATCTCCTCCAAATTGTTTAATTCACTTTCTGTTCTCTGCATCCGACGGCTTCTACAACGTCTTGTTATAACCATCATCCCTGGATCTTTTAAGCGAAACAACATATACATCTGATGATGATGATGATGATGACGATGACGAGGAGGAGCTTGATGGATGCTTCACTTTGATGATGATGATGGATGCTTTGCTTTTGATGATGATGATGAATGCTTTACTTGTGATGAGTTTACTCCATTGCTGCTTTCTTCTTCTTGTTTTATAACACCACGCAATGGAGTGTATACGTTGCTCTCTTGTGGGTTTATCAGTCTCAGCATCACTCTCGTCACTGAGCACAATCGCATCTGCACACACAGAGATTCAAAGCAAAACCTCTTTTGTTTACATAACATATATATAACAAGAGCTTCATCAAACATACCAGCCACTGTGTTGTTGTTGTTGTTCACAACATTATGACTCTCACCCACCACAAAGACATCATCTCGCAAACCCACATTGTTGTTTCCTTTCTACCATCATCATAGATCGATTTTAAAAGCGAACACTCTTTTCAATCTTACATGATCAAGCGTTCTTCAAATTCGTTACTGAGTTCCTTGAGCATTGTCTTCCTGAATCTAGCAGATTAGAAACCTACAGCAAGAAGAATCATAATCATCAGTGATGATGAACATATCCAAAAATGCGTTGTGTAATTTCATCAGAGCTTTTACAGTCTGAGTGAAGCTCTCAATCTTGTCGAGAATTTGAGAAATGCGAAGTTCCATCTCATCAGAAGCAACAAGTTTCGTCGTCTCATTCTCATCAAGGCTCATTCCATCTCCCGTCTCTCCTTCTTTCTCCTCTTCATCCTATCAAAAATTTCAAAAAAAAGAGTATCTAATTAAATCCACTACTAGAGAATCATATCATCATCAATGGAAGATAAGAAACATACAGATGGTCTCACGCGTTTCCGAGACCCTCCGTTTCCTCCTTCCTCCTCCATTTTCAGTGATCACCTAAACTGCAGCAGTTGGAAACGATTCTCATGAACATAAGCAGGTTTCGAGTAAGGATTCTAATCAAATCGATCGAATCCGCTCCTACCTAGATCATCGCAACAGATTCTCGATTCACGAACAACCTACTCTGAAGATTCTACAATAGAACCGAAGAGCAGCTAGATCGAGATCGATAAACGAAACAGAGAGAAAACTTACGATTTAGCAAACGCGATGAAAAAGAGCGAAGAATTGCTCGTTCGAAAGGAGCTTGAGAGACGATGACGGAGGTTTTACTGTTTTAGTGAGAGCGCGAGTGTAGAGATGGGAAGCAGCGAGCGAGCGACGATTCCCACCATTTAAACATTTAAAGTTTTGGTATAATTAATACTAGTATTTTAATTATTACGAGTATAAAACCACCACTTCCTCATTAGTGGATGATTAAATTCCTAATACGATACTAATGCCGTTTTAAGCAAAGTGACTGACATATGGTAGGTAAATGAACTCAACAATCAAATCTAAAATAAAAATAACTTAAAACCATGCATGGATTAGGAAAGCAGATTAGATATTAACCCGAATACTCCGTCTAAGTAGTACTTGAAAACAAATAGAAACTTATGTAATAACCCTAGCAGTCTATCTCCTCCAAATTGTTTAATTCACTTTCTGTTCTCTGCATCCGACGGCTTCTACAACGTCTTGTTATAACCATCATCCCTGGATCTTTTAAGCGAAACAACATATACATCTGATGATGATGATGATGATGACGATGACGAGGAGGAGCTTGATGGATGCTTCACTTTTGATGATGATGATGGATGCTTTGCTTTTGATGATGATGATGAATGCTTTACTTGTGATGAGTTTACTCCATTGCTGCTTTCTTCTTCTTGTTTTATAACACCACGCAATGGAGTGTATACGTTGCTCTCTTGTGGGTTTATCAGTCTCAGCATCACTCTCGTCACTGAGCACAATCGCATCTGCACACACAGAGAGATTCAAAGCAAAACCTCTTTTGTTTACATAACATATATATAACAAGAGCTTCATCAAACATACCAGCCACTGTGTTGTTGTTGTTGTTCACAACATTATGACTCTCACCCACCACAAAGACATCATCTCGCAAACCCACATTGTTGTTTCCTTTCTTACCATCATCATAGATCGATTTTAAAAGCGAACACCTTTTCAATCTCATCACATTTCTTCGCCAACTCATCAAACTTCTCCTCCTGCCTCTTCTCCTCCTCCTCTTGTTTCTCCAACGCAGTCAAAAGCTCCTCGTTCTTGAGCATCAGTTCACTGTTCGTGGCCTCAAGGACCTCGACCATCTTCTTGTACTCTTCCTTCTCCTTCCTCTCCCTCTCGAGATCCTTGAGCAAGCGCAGCTCCTTAGACTGGTTCTGATTCCGAAGACGTGGCTTCATCATCGCATTCAAATCTTCCACAAGCTTAAACCTTCGCTCGAGACTCGCGTAGTCTTGCTTCAGGCTCTCGTGATTCTCCATCAGCATCTGGTGTCTTGTCGTCAACAACAAGTCCTCCTGAGCAGAAGACATGGCCTTCGAACCCTAACCTGAAACAACACAAACCAGGATCATCCCCAAGCTTTCGCTAGAGCTCAAATTTACAAACTTTTTCACAGATTATGAAGAAATCATAAACCCATTTTCGTTCTAAGCGCCTCTTAGCCTCGGGTTTCCAGCAAAAAATTCACAATTTTGAGTCAGAAATGTACAATAAAAGAGAAATCAACAACGTACTAACCAGCAGAAACCTAAAGTTTGAATCTTTCTAAGCTGCACCGAAGAAAAGAACATTTTTTTTAAAAAAAAAGTCTCGGATTTACAGCAATTTCTTCACAAATCTTAAGTTCTTAAGTTCTTAACCAAACAAAATGTGGACTGGAAAGAAGAAGAATAATTTTAACGAGAACCTTACCCAGGATCTCTTTCTTCTTCTTCAAAGCTAGAGAGCAATTAGTCAAAGAGGTACGCAGGAGAGAGAGCGAGGAAGAGGCCAGAGAGGAAGAAACTCAGACCTAAATTATTAAAAGCACAGAAGATGAAGCGGGAATACGAAAAGACAGTATCCATTGAGATCATTATCTCGCATTGAACTAATACTAATTTCTAACTAAACTATTTGTTTAATGTTAGATTAACTTAATCCAAATCCTTAAACCCTTCCCTTCGTGCACTTCTTTAATATACTTACCTTAGTTTTCAATTAATTTCATTCCATGGTGATTGCTAGATACTCTCTCCGTTTTGTATAGATTTGCAACAAATTAAAAAATTAGTTTTTAAACAAATTAAAAAGTTAGTTAAATGCTCAAATTACTCTCCTTTTACCATTAGAATTCTATAATATTTATCATCTATTTTAGTTTAATTAAAGGTGAAAACGATAAATTAAGAGAAAAAATTGAATTGAAATCATAAAAATGACATTTACATTATTTCATAACCAAAACTTTACGCTATAACAACAGGTATTTTCTTGTTAAAAAAAACAACAATAATTTAACTCTAAAATATTAAGGCTAAATCATCATTTCGCTAAAATAGTTTGTCTTGGGGAAATTGGGTTTCAAATCCTTGAAAATGCAGACAGCTAATAAGTTGATTAGAGTTAACCTTCTGCACCAATAGCAAAGGTTGAGCAATTTACTACTCCTGCACTCATATTGGCCTGCTTGTAACATTAATACATAAACCCCACCGGGAGAGACAGAACTGTTAATACAACAACACAACCCAAAAAGATCCAAGCCCTGATGATGTCAACTCTTTCTCTCTCAGTTTCTTTCCTTATAAGCAAAGCTATGATGACTGGTTTTCTTTGATTCCATCATCCAGACTTTCTTTCTTTCTATTCTCACAGGGTTTACCGTAAACTCCGAGGAGATTTCATTCATTGATTCCATAATCTTCACCAAAGTATTTATCCACAAGACTGTTTGCCATGACTCTCAGCTCTTCGCTTTCATGGAACTGCAACCTTTCCATTGCATCTATGCCGTCTTCTCCTTCTACAAGCTTTGAACCTTCTCCGCTTGGCATTCCTCTTAATACCTAACCACACCAGATCATCAAAATCCATCAGGATGATTCTGGATCCAAAACATAGAAGGAAACTCAAACTCGGCCTCACTGAGCTTTTAGACCGTTCAGTTAGTTGCTTACCAGCTCAATGAACTGAAGACCAAGCCTAGCATCTTCGATATCAGGAGATCTGACCAGGTTAATAAAACCCGGGAGGCAACCGCCACTGACAATGGAGACTAAGTGCTCTTGAATTATCCTTCGTTTTGTGTCTCCTTCTGCAGATTCTACACAGAGATTTCCCAAGACGTACGCAACTTCTTTTCTTATGTCAAAGGGTGATGTAGAAAGAAGCCCTATCAACAAGGGCATTGCTTCAGTTGAATGTATCATTCTCTTGTGTTCAATAGATCCCGCAGCTATATTAGATAACACCCACGCAGCTTCCTACAAATTTGAGTTCAGTGATGAAGAAAAAGAAATCTTCAGATAAAATAGAAAAAAACGAACTGACCTTCTTTAAGACACGGTGTTCGCTCCTTAAGCACTTGCAAGCACACCAGTGCACTTTCTGGAATTTGATACGGAATGTCAGTAGCTTGAACAAGAGAAATGATTAAGGTAATGTGGTGTTTCAACCGAAATAGTTAACAAATACTAACCTTCAGTGTTCTTTCCAATCGATAAGGATGGTTAACATTGCTTTCGGATCCACAGAAACAAAGTTGCCTAAACTTCGAGAACCTGAAATTAAACTCAAGTATCATAATCCACGGTAATATATGAACTGTACTAACTAGAATCCTGTCTCTTGGGAACAATTAGGACTCTCGAAAGTTACCGAATGAGAAGGTGCAGGCTATTTGAAGTTGCTAATCTTCGACTAGTAGTTGAAGAATGCATCCCTTCAAAAGCATACTTGTAGCGATATCTGAGAGGGCAGAAAGGTATACAACGATCCAAGCAATTTCCATGGCAATTTCTTCATCCCTGAATCCAAAAAAATAAATAACATTTAGTTAAAACTATCCACCAAAGTTGAAAATGAGAATATCGATGACATGCAAAAAGACCCGCATGAAGCTCAAGAATCAGTAAGAAGCAAACATCAATCTAATAACTTGCTGCAATAAGAGAGATGAAACTTTGCTCACGATCTCTTCAAGAGTCGGAGAATTGCGTCAACCATCCCATCGACTCCGACAAGTTGTGCTGCCGCTTTTGATTCAGGCCCCTATACTAATCCATAATTAGATTACTATGTAACAATGTGATGAAACAAGAGACAGACTTTTTCACACCTTAATCAGGTTTGACAATGCCCATGCAGCTGTTCTTACAGTCGAACCCTTGTCGGGAAAAATCATACGTGCTAGAGGTGGCAAAGCCCCTTGAGACAAAAGAACATTTCTCAAATCTTCTCCTTCACCCGCAACATTACCAATTGCCCAAGAACACTGCTCAGCACCGGCAGAGAGCTCTTTTCTAAACATAAATGGAAGCATAAAAAAAAAATTAATCCAACAAAAAGAAAAAAAGAGTAATAATAACAGACTTAGTTAGCCACAACAAACCTCCAAGGTGTGCAATGAGCAACGGCAATGCAGGCAATAGAGCTTTTGTTTCTTCAGGCTTTCCAGCAGCGATGTTTGTAAGACACCAAGTAACTGGAATTAGACACAAGTGAGATCAAAAGATCAGAAACCTACTTAATTCGTCTTATTTCAATGCATATTAGTTGCTTGGAATAATCTCTTAACTTAAAAATAAATCTCTACAAATAAACCTACAATATTCAAAATGTACACTAAAGTGCTGAGCAATTATATATGTAAGAAACCTGTTCGTCGGGAGAGCCAAACGAAAGACACTGCACAAGCAAAGGCACTGCACCAGCACTGAGCGCAGGTTCAATGGGAGGGAACTCAGATTTCGATAGTAAACGCCTGAGTTCCCGAAGAGCAGTCAGTCACCCTCTTCTGCATTTCACCCTTTCCCCTGAAAAAAGAAGATAAGTATATCTGAGCTCTTCCACGGCTTTACTAGTTTGAGCCTCCAAAACCGGCTGCTCTTCGTCAATCATCATCTCATTCTCAACATGAGGATGCTCCTCATCATCTCCAATAGTACCCGCCCTACAAAGCCGCTTCGCTCGAACAAGTTACTCTCTTCTTTCTTTGCCCACCGTAACGGCTTGTTGCCGCCTTTTTTTGTCCCGCAACATTCAAACACCGATTCAAAAATTCAATCGTCGAAGAGGATATAAAAATCAACCAGAAGACTTGATTGAGTCTCTTCGATTAGCTGCGGAATCATCATCTGCCATTGGAGAAGCAGGAGCACAGTTCGGGACTAGGGTTTGATTCTGAATCACACCAGAGAAAATTTTCAATTACGAACCCTAATTTGATAGAGTTTGACCCCTAATTAGATCCAAATGTATAAAGATCTGAAGAATTCGAACCGACCAAAACCCGAGTAACCAGACCTATTTTCAATTAATTTCATTCCATGGTGATTGCTAGATACTCTCCGTTTTGTATAGATTTGCAACAAATTAAAAAATTAGTTTTTAAACAAATTAAAAAGTTAGTTAAATGCTCAAATTACTCTCCTTTTACCATTAGAATTCTATAATATTTATCATCTATTTTAGTTTAATTAAAGGTGAAAACGATAAATTAAGAGAAAAATTGAATTGAAATCATAAAATGACATTTACATTATTTCATAACCAAAACTTTACGCTATAACAACAGGTATTTTCTTGTTAAAAAACAACAATAATTTAACTCTAAAATATTAAGGCTAAATCATCATTTCGCTAAAATAGTTTGTCTTGGGGAAATTGGGTTTCAAATCCTTGAAAATGCAGACAGCTAATAAGTTGATTAGAGTTAACCTTCTGCACCAATAGCAAAGGTTGAGCAATTTACTACTCCTGCACTCATATTGGCCTGCTTGTAACATTAATACATAAACCCCACCGGGAGAGACAGAACTGTTAATACAACAACACAACCCAAAAAAAGATCCAAGCCCTGATGATGTCAACTCTTTCTCTCTCAGTTTCTTTCCTTATAAGCAAAGCTATGATGACTGGTTTTCTTTGATTCCATCATCCAGACTTTCTTTCTTTCTATTCTCACAGGGTTTACCGTAAACTCCGAGGAGATTTCATTCATTGATTCCATAATCTTCACCAAAGTATTTATCCACAAGACTGTTTGCCATGACTCTCAGCTCTTCGTTTTCATGGAACTGCAACCTTTCCATTGCATCTATGCCGTCTTCTCCTTCTACAAGCTTTGAACCTTCTCCGTTTGGCATTCCTCTTAATACCTAACCACACCAGATCATCAAAATCCATCAGGATGATTCTGGATCCAAAACATAGAAGGAAACTCAAACTCGGCCTCACTGAGCTTTTAGACCGTTCAGTTAGTTGCTTACCAGCTCAATGAACTGAAGACCAAGCCTAGCATCTTCGATATCAGGAGATCTGACCAGGTTAATAAAACCGGGAGGCAACCGCCACTGACAATGGAGACTAAGTGCTCTTGAATTATCCTTCGTTTGTGTCTCCTTCTGCAGATTCTACACAGAGATTTCCCAAGACGTACGCAACTTCTTTTCTTATGTCAAAGGGTGATGTAGAAAGAAGCCCTATCAACAAGAACATTTCTCAAATCTTCTCCTTCACCCGCAACATTACCAATTGCCCAAGAACACTGCTCAGCACCGGCAGAGAGCTCTTTTCTAAACATAAATGGAAGCATAAAAAAAATTAATCCAACAAAAAGAAAAAAGAGTAATAATAACAGACTTAGTTAGCCACAACAAACCTCCAAGGTGTGCAATGAGCAACGGCAATGCAGGCAATAGAGCTTTTGTTTCTTCAGGCTTTCCAGCAGCGATGTTTGTAAGACACCAAGTAACTGGAATTAGACACAAGTGAGATCAAAAGATCAGAAACCTACTTAATTCGTCTTATTTCAATGCATATTAGTTGCTTGGAATAATCTCTTAACTTAAAATAAATCTCTACAAATAAACCTACAATATTCAAAATGTACACTAAAGTGCTGAGCAATTATATATGTAAGAAACCTGTTCGTCGGGAGAGCCAAACGAAAGACACTGCACAAGCAAAGGCACTGCACCAGCACTGAGCGCAGGTTCAATGGGAGGGAACTCAGATTTCGATAGTAAACGCCTGAGTTCCCGAAGAGCAGTCAGTCACCCTCTTCTGCATTTCACCCTTTCCCTGAAAAAGAAGATAAGTATATCTGAGCTCTTCCACGGCTTTACTAGTTTGAGCCTCCAAAACCGGCTGCTCTTCGTCAATCATCATCTCATTCTCAACATGAGGATGCTCCTCATCATCTCCAATAGTACCCGCCCTACAAAGCCGCTTCGCTCGAACAAGTTACTCTCTTCTTTCTTTGCCCACCGTAACGGCTTGTTGCCGCCTTTTTTTGTCCCGCAACATTCAAACACCGATTCAAAAATTCAATCGTCGAAGAGGATATAAAAATCAACCAGAAGACTTGATTGAGTCTCTTCGATTAGCTGCGGAATCATCATCTGCCATTGGAGAAGCAGGAGCACAGTTCGGGACTAGGGTTTGATTCTGAATCACACCAGAGAAAATTTTCAATTACGAACCCTAATTTGATAGAGTTTGACCCCCTAATTAGATCCATTCGATCGCGCCCGCTTGCCCGCCCATTAAACCGAATATAAGACCACCTGCATCCATTACAGATCCTAATGGGTTCTTAAGATTAAATTAGATTAAATTAGATTAAATTATTTTTATGATTTGATAACTTTAGAACCTTTGGTAATCTATTTAATTTTTTCATCTTCCATTGAGATAACCTCATTGAGGTTCTTAAAAATTAATTTAAAAAAAAAATTAATTTTTTTTAAATTGAATGATTTAAAAAAAAACATACATAAAAATTTAAATAAAAATAACATAAAAACATATTTAAAATACAAATACAAATCGTAAACGAAAAAAAATCAATTAGTTGAAATTTTGATTTGTTCCAAATTTTTGGCATATATTCTCAACCAAGTCAACTTTCAATTGTTGATGTATTGTTTTGTCACGAACTCGATTCTGAATATTCATTATATTGCCAAGATTCGAAGGCATACCTTGTATTTGGGTTGTATTTGGGTCGATGAGGTTTGATTTGAAGAAGAAGAGAGTATCTTCTTTGATCAAACTTGTGGTTACCGTTATTTGACTAGAAGCAGCTATATATCTCTTTTGTTTTTTTTCCTTTTAAATATCTTCTGTGTGTATAAAAACTTAAAAAGTGTACATAGATCAAGAGAATCATATAAAATCACATGTGTAATGAATATTCAAGAATGAAAGCAAGAGAAAGAGTAAAAACAACTTATCTAGGGTCATAAACAGAACAAGAGATTAGACTAACAAAATCACAACTCTTTAATTGAATCCAATTGAAATCTTTGTTACATTACAATGCTTGAAACCCACAAATAATACATTAAAGAAAAAGTAACAGATGCTAAATGCAATGCAATGGTAAGGTTCCTATCTAAATAAGGTCAAGAACTATATAAGCTAATATACATCAGAGGGATGATCCTAAATACAGAGATAGATAACATGCAGATTTCTAAATCCCCTAAATCTAACACAATCAGCCAATAACAAAATCAAATCTTATATGGCTTCATAAGGTGGAGACTTTAACTTGGGTAGCCTAGTGGAAGTGAACAGCTTTGGGATTACTGAAACTGTGGTTGGCGTGGTCTTGTTCTCTCTTTTCCTCTTTGAACTTTTAATTTCCTGAAATCAAAGATTCAAA
>JAAMPC010000314.1:0-37483 GCA_016771965.1 Brassica carinata | reverse complement strand
GGCATGTTAATACCAAGACTCTCCAATATCCTCCGAGATTGGTGGCATTGTCTGATGGTGAGACAAATTTGTTACGTCATCAGGGACATCTTTTGAGTTCTGGATGTTGTCATGTTTTCATGTCTTTTACAAATTTTTTCAAACGAACGTTTTTTCTCAAAATTACTTTTTAACACAAATTTACTTTCATTAAAACTCAATCTTGTTCAATACAATAACAAGAGCCGAGAGGGAATAATCCATTCTCTTTGGCAATCTATATAATAATAGATGAGTTTTTATTCTCTTCTAAAGGTGTCCACGTGGCAACGTGTGGGCTCCACTCTGTTTAATTTTTTTTTTTAAACGAGTGTTGCTTTCATTTGGTTTTAAAAAGTGTGTTGGGTTTCGAAGAGTGCGTGTTGGGCTGATTTCGTATTTGGCCCATAGCAAAAGGTTAGGGCATTAGGGGAGGCGCCGATTGATAAAAAAAAAAAAAAAAAAACTTGTCGTCGCCTTCTTCCAAATCTTTCGTCTGGGGCGATTCCTCTTACGGCTTCACATCTCTATAACTCGCTCTTAATGGCTCTTCTACGCACCTCCTCTGACGAAGAAACGCTTCCTCATACTGTAACGGCTCCAGAATCCTCCTATATATAGAGTTCCTCAAAGTAAGCTATCATTTGCCTCAAACGTTTCTTCTCCACTTTCAACGTTCGTTTAAGTCTCTAAACTCTATTACGAAAATGGCTTCATCTGCAGCTCCAGTAGATAACGCCGCCGCCGCCGTCGCCGTCGCCTACTCCACGTTCGAATCTCTTCGCCTCGGAAAAACAGCTCAGGCAGTTGTTGGTCGCCTCATCCGGTTTTGGGATTCCCGGAACATCAACAAAAATGGCGAGTTCATGGGCATAACCATTCTCCTCCTGGATGAATTGGTGAGGATTATTTCAAACCTATTTCTTTTGTTTTTTTATCTTAAACTATAACAGAGCTTCTCCTTTGTTCAGATATGAAAACGTTTCATCATGTTTTTTTTGTTTTGTCTATGAGTTTTATTTATGAGCTACTAATGATCATCTTTTATTTTCTTACAGGACTCGGTGATTCACGGTTTCATTCCAGCTAATCGGGCCAGCCAGTACCGGCCATCTTAGAAAACGGTTCTATTGTGAGATTGGACCGTTTTGAAGTTACACGGGTCGCTCACATGTACAAGATCACAGAGCATCAGTGATCCGTTTCATCCCTTCAACGCGTATTGTTGAGGTCCAAACGGACGCTCCTGTGATCAAGTTCGACAAGTTCATGGTGCGGCGTTACGACCACCTTCAAGTGCTTGCGAACACCAACCTAGAGCTTCCTGGTGCGTTTTCTTTCTCTTCGCAATTTAAATTTTATCATTGTACTCCATCGCTAAGGTAGTTTCAATTTAAGGTTCCTTGTCGAGCTTGCTGTTGATGATGGAAAAGATAGCGCCACCTTTGTTGTCTTCGATAAGGAGATGACCAAACTTACCAAACAGGAAGCTGCTGTTCTTGCCTTGGATGAGGTACTCTCTTTCCTCCCATAAACATTTACATTTGTGTTGGCATTTCATAAAGGTTACTATAACTTCCGATTACTGCTGGCTTGCTGCAGAATTCAAACGGTGGAGAGGACTATCTCCCAAGTTGTCTTGAAGGGCTAACGGGGAAGGAGTTTGTGTTTCAGATCCGTGTCATGCCTTTCAACTTCACTCCCAACCACCGTACCTTCACTGTCTCCACCATTACCGAAGACAACACAATGGCGAACCATAGCAAGATTGTCTAATTTACATGTCAATATCTTTACTGAAAGCACTATTTTTAAAACAGCACGTACATGTACTTCAGGAACACTGTGAAAACCTTCTTCCAAACCGTGGAGGTGACTTGGAATTGGCAGCTTCGTCTTCGGGCCCGTCTGTTTTGGGAGCAAGATTGGAGAGAAATGTTTCCTCTTTTATTGACTTTTCTATACATCTCACCGAATTTTCTTCGCTCTCCTTCTATGTTTCAACGTTATTCTTTTATTCCTCAAATCAAAACCAACTTTATACCATTCTTAGATTTTAAAACTCTGAACAAACATGACAACTCACAGCAGATAGTATCCCGAACATTGAATGGGAGTTTTACAAAAAAAAAAAAAAAACATTGAATGGGAGGCTACAACATGATTAGCACACTTTTACACTAAGAAATTGCACTACAAATTTGATTCATCTTCACAACTAATACATTAGGGTGTAAGTAGTACTATAGGCATGTAAAGTAAACACTACCATCTGTTTAAAAAAGGCCTACACAACATTTCCAAACTATAGAAAGTCGAATGCTTGCTTGACGGACACGTTCCCTGATATTATAATTTTTTCATTCAAATAACTATCAAACACTCGAATATCATATTGTCAAACTTAAAAACCTTGAGTCCAGCGTAATTTTTATTTTCACTCATATACCTTCGAATAAAATTATCGTTCTCCGGACACAAGGACTAAAACTCTAACCAAGCAAGGAATCACATGCAACTGTGGATA
Organism: Brassica carinata; assembly: GCA_016771965.1. Classification (NCBI taxonomy): domain Eukaryota; kingdom Viridiplantae; phylum Streptophyta; class Magnoliopsida; order Brassicales; family Brassicaceae; genus Brassica; species Brassica carinata. The sequence goes on along the minus strand of JAAMPC010000314.1, from coordinate 34,938 downwards.
AAAACAACCTAGAATCAGACCAAAATTAAACCCAAGGCCCACCGCAATTCAATCCCAAACATTTTAAAACCCACACTTATATATTCAATTTTTTTCTTTTTTTGTCAGCCAATTATATATTCATTATATTGAAAAGCTACACCAGTTCAAATTTTATGTTAAACCATTTAAATATTTAAGAAACCGACGAAATATTTTCCACGAATCCAGTAAACTCATAAAATAGATAGTTATATAACTATATAATATATATAAATTTTAAGAAATAAGAGAGTTTTTATTTCCTTTTCACAGTCAACCAGAAAAGTAATTTATGAGTCAATCTCATATACTATTAATAAAGAAGGTTATCATATTCTGACCTCCAATATCATTTACGTACTACTTAAAATTTCAATAAAAAATAAACATAAAAACATTTTTTTCCTCACGATTTCATATTTACCCCTAACCAATTCCTAGACACTAAATTTCATATAAATTTCAATTACAACAATATATATACAACATACTTTAACGAAAATTAAACAGATTAACACATATCCTTTTGGGTCATGTATCCGAAAAAAATTCCACTATAAATTGCATAATTCGTAATACCAAATTTTATATTATTTCCCATACACCATACACCAGTTCAAATTTTATGTTAAACCATTTAAATATATAAGAAACCAACAAAATATTTTTCACTTAATCCAAGAACTCATAAAATAGATAGTTATATAACTATATAATATATATAAATTTTAAGAAATATGAGAATTTTATTTTCTTTTCACAGTCTATCAGAAACTAATTTATGAGTCAATCTCATATACTTTTAATAAAGACGGTTATCATGTTTTGACCTCCAAGATCATTTACGCATTCACTTAAAATTTCAATAAAAATAAACATAAAAACATTTTTTTCCTCACGATTTCATATTTACCCCTAACCAATTCCCTAGACACTAAATTTCATATAAATTTCAATTACAACAATATATATACAACATACTTTCAGAACGAAAATTAAACAGATTAACACATATCCTTTTTGGGTCATGTATCCGAAAAAAATTCCACTATAAATTGCATAATTCGTAATACCAAATTTTATATTATTTCCCATACACCATACACCAGTTCAAATTTTATGTTAAACCATTTAAATATATAAGAAACCAACAAAATATTTTTCACGAATCCAGTAAACTCATAAAATAGATAGTTATATAACTATATAATATATATAAATTTTAAGAAATATGAGAATTTTTATTTTCTTTTCACAGTCTATCAGGAAACTAATTTATGAGTCAATCTCATATACTTTTAATAAAGACGGTTATCATGTTTTGACCTCCAGTATCATTTACGTACTACTTAAAATTTCAATAAAAACTAAACATAAAAACATTTTTCCTCACGATTACATATTTACCCCTAACCAATTCCCTAGCCCCTAAATATCATATAAATTTTAATTACAACAATATGTATACAACATACTTTCAAACAAAAATTAAACAGATTAACACATATCTTTTTTCGGTCATGTATAAAAATTCCACTATAAATTGCATAATTCTTAATACCAAATTTTATATTATTTCCCATACACCATACACCAGTTCAAATTTTATGTTAAACCATTTAAATATTTAAGAAACCAACAAAATATTTTCCATGAATCCAAGAAACTCATAAAATAGATAGTTATATAACTATATAATATATATAAATTTTAAGAAATATGAGAATTTTTATATTCTTTTCACAGTCTGTCAGGAAAGTAATTTATAAGTCAATCTCATATACTATTAATAAAAAAAGTTATCATGTTTTGACCTCCAGTATCATTTACGTACTACTTAAAATTTCAATAAAAACTAAACATAAAAACATTTTTTTCCTCACGATTACATATTTACCCCTAACCAATTCCTAACCCTAAATCTCATATAAATTTCAATTACAACAATATATATACAACATACTTTCAGAACAAAAATTAAACATTAACACATATCTTTTTTCGGTCATGTATAAAAATTCCACTATAAATTGCATAATTCTTAATACCAAATTTTATATTATTTCCCATACACCATACACCAGTTCAAATTTTATGTTAAACCATTTAAATATTTAAGAAACCAACAAAATATTTTCCATGAATCCAGTAAACTCATAAAATAGATAGTTATATAACTATATAATATATATAAATTTTAAGAAATATGAGAATTTTTATATTCTTTTCACAGTCTGTCAGGAAAGTAATTTATAAGTCAATCTCATATACTATTAATAAAAAAGTTATCATGTTTTGACCTCCAGTATCATTTACGTACTACTTAAAATTTCAATAAAAACTAAACATAAAAACATTTTTTTCCTCACGATTACATATTTACCCCTAACCAATTCCCTAACCCCTAAATCTCATATAAATTTCAATTACAACAATATATATACAACATACTTTCAGAACAAAAATTAAACAGATTAACACATATCCTTTTTGGGTCATGTATTCGGAAAAAAATCCACTATAAATTGCATAATTCTTAATACCAAATTTTATATTATTTCCCTTACACCATTTAACAAAAATATACTAACAACTCACTCATTTCAACCTAACCAACCCTATGGCACCATCTTTTGAACATGAATATGCTAATAATACTAATCATATATAAAATATCAACACATATGATTTCACCACTCGTTCTTATATCGATCTAGTGAAGTTGTACAACATCTAATGTCCCGTTCATCACCCTAAGTTCAGCCGAAAATACAAATGTTTAAAAAACAAAGAACAACATCCCCTACACCAAACTACACAACGCATTAACCATTTACCCACCCGAAAATATCCCGTACACCAAACTAGTTAAGACAATAACAATGTACCCGACCCCGCGCTTGCGCGGAGGCTATGCCCCTAGTAAACATAAAACGAACGTTTATCTTGTCTATTTGATTGTAGTTCTGGTAACATGACACTGCAATGACATATGACAAAACTGCAGTAGTATAATATTAATATCAATGAAACACGTAGAATGGAGTTACAATATCAAACTATTTTATAATAAAAACAAAAACCTAGTTGGAATGGGTAACATGATAATAGTTAGGCATTAGAATCAGAACCGGGACAACAATTGCTCCGTAGATAAGGGCCATACAAGTACGCAGTTATTGATAAACATTAGTAACTAGAAAACTTGGGAATGTTTACATGTATCGCAATATTCTTTCTAAAATACTCCAAAGACTGTAATTATGTCTTCGGTTTTGCCTTTTCCGCATCAGATCAGCCGGTCACGAGTTGGTAGTCTATCTTCGAATAGCTAACAGAGGATGAAAGAGAAGCGTGGAAGTGTTATGTGCACCGAACCAAGACCATTAAGCACTCAAATTTATACACATTGGATGAGTGATTGACTCGCAAGGCAAGACCAATTAAAATCGGTTCAAGCTCTTTTTAAGTAAACTAGAGACCTGACTACTTATCAATTATCATTAATCATTCAGCATCGTTGATTAGGTTTGTAATTTAACAACTACTGTAAACTAAGCTAAAACCAAAAAAGTTGCAAGAGGATCAATCGCCACTGCTACTATCCAAGAGATCTCCAAGAGTAATCTTTCCATTGCTGCATCGATCTAGTGAAGTTGTACAACATCTAATGTCCCGTTCATCACCCTAAGTTCAGCCGAAAATACAAATGTTTAAAAACAAAGAACAACATCCCTACACCAAACTACACAACGATTAACCATTTAACAAAAATATACTAACAACTCACTCATTTCAACCTAACCAACCCTATGGCACCATCTTTTGAACATGAATATGCTAATAATACTAATCATATATAAAATATCAACACATATGATTTCACCACTGCTCTTATATCGATCTAGTGAAGTTGTACAACATCTAATGTCCCGTTCATCACCCTAAGTTCAGCCGAAAATACAAATGTTTAAAAACAAAGAACAACATCCCTACACCAAACTACACAACGATTAACCATTTAACAAAAATATACTAACAACTCACTCATTTCAACCTAACCAACCCTATGGCACCATCTTTTGAACATGAATATGCTAATAATACTAATCATATATAAAATATCAACACATATGATTTCACCACTGCTCTTATATCGATCTAGTGAAGTTGTACAACATCTAATGTCCCGCTCATCACCCTAAGTTCAGCCGAAAATACAAATGTTTAAAAACAAAGAACAACATCCCTACACCAAACTACACAACGATTAACCATTTAACAAAAATATACTAACAACTCACTCATTTCAACCTAACCAACCCTATGGCACCATCTTTTGAACATGAATATGCTAATAATACTAATCATATATAAAATATCAACACATATGATTTCACCACTGCTCTTATATCGATCTAGTGAAGTTGTACAACATCTAATGTCCCGTTCATCACCCTAAGTTCAGCCGAAAATACAAATGTTTAAAAACAAAGAACAACATCCCTACACCAAACTACACAACGATTAACCATTTACCCACCGAAAATATCCCGTACACCAAACTAGTTAAGACAATAACAATGTACCGACCGCTTGCTGAGGCTATGCCCTAGTAAACATAAAACGAACGTTTATCTTGTCTATTTGATTGTAGTTCTGGTAACATGACACTGCAATGACATATGACAAAACTGCAGTAGTATAATATTATGTTCTATTTTACATGGTTCACATAGAATAGACAAACTGTTGAAATAGGTGAAAGTATGTGACGGAGGACGATGTCACCTGGTGTGAGAAAGTACGACTTAATCGATGAAATACATGGCCAAGACTTGCTAACAGATTTAGCATATGAAAGAATCCCAAGAAGCGATGTAATAAGGTGTAATTATTAAAGATAGTTTTATTCTGTTAAAGGAAACGAGTGGTGTCAAAGTAAAATCAGTAGTAGTTCATGTTCCATGCTATATGGAGCACGTAGAATAGAAATCTGGAAAAGTAGCTACCAGTGTGCACGAATTAATGAGAGATGACGTTACCTGATGGAAGAGTAGATTATGTGGCCGATGGAATAAATGGCCAAGAGTGTTTCACGCGTAACTTGCCAGTAAATAATTAAAAAAATTTATTTTTTTCCAGCAGGTTACACTGGTTAACTTCAAAGGCATAAATGCATTATTATGCTAGGGCATTTGGTTATGTACCTAATTATGTTTTTTTTTCTTGGTCATACGGCCAATTCCCCTTGTTGTAACTACTAAGGTAATGTAACATATGTGTCTCTTTTTTTTGTTGTGACTGTATAGCCTTCAAACTGGGTGAGGAAGTTTAAATTTTAAAATGGAGGGGTCAAATTGTAAATTTTAAAATTTATTAAACGCTCCTCGACAAAATGGCAAGGATTATTAGGTGATGTCTTTATCGTAGCTTAACTTATTTTCATTCGGTCGAGGAGCTAAGAAACGTTGAAATGGCAATATGTTTCGCCTAATAAAAAATCTCACATGACGTGGTTTCCCGGATTAGATAAGTACAACTGTATGTTAGGCTATTAGCTATCCAATTAAACATAGGTAGATTAGTGCCAAACAGAAACAACACACATGAGAGTGATTGGTAAGGACTGTAGCTTTATGTTTTTTGCTGTAATATTTAATCTGTAGATTTATTTGTTGTAGCTTTGGTTGCTGTAGCTTTGTAAAACACTTATTTTTTGCTCTAGAAATAAAACTTTCTACAGTCATATTTCAATTTTGCAGAGATTATTTAGGAAAGGAAAGCTTGATTGGTTGACATATATGTCTCTCAACCAGATTTTGGCTTTCTAGAGCATCTAAAGCCACAACCAATCATCCCCATGGTTAGCTGATGTCTTTATCGCTAACTAAACGACATGTTATTAAGACATAACCTATCTAATGATAAAGCTAGTGCATCATCATTTAGTTAATTTGATATATTTAGTTTTTATGTTAGTAATATTTTTAATATATATTTCTACGCTATTAAACTATGACTTCTATGTTTAAATTCAGCTTCAGTTAACCCGCAATTAACAAGAGCAATGCACAAGACCACAACACCTAACGCTAAACCAACTTTCAGCCTAATCCTCATCCTCGCTTTCTTCGACCTCGTTTTATGATCGGCTCGTCTCTCCAGCGGAGTCTAGCTCTATAGCTTTCTTGAAGGTCAAGAACGTAAAAACCATCCCGCTAAGTAAAATATCTATGAAACCAAACCCGACAAGAACAAACATGATCGAGAACAGCTTGGTGACGACACTGTTCGGAGTTATGTCTCCGTAACCGATCGTGCACATTGTCACGATGCAAAAGTACAACCCATCGACGACGGGATGGGTCTGATTCACCACGTAGTGATCGCGGTTCAGCCAGTAGATGAGCACGCCTAAGGAGAGGTACACGACGAGGAGAGCGAAGGCTTGCCTCACGACGGAGCGCGACGAGTCGAGGTCCTTCTGCTGAGGCGTCGGGTGGTGGTGGTGGTCGTTGATCACGGCCATCGCCGGTGCGGTTTTGAGCGGTGGAGCGCGTGGCCGTGAGACCATGGCTCAGGCTGCGGCGGGAGGAGAGGGTCGGCGGTCGAGGCGTCGGAGAATGCTTCTCCGGCGGCAGCGGTGGAAGAAGAGGGGGAGTGTTTCTGGGAGAGGGATTCGAAGTACTGAGAGGAGGAGTCACGCGGGGAGCGGGAGAAGGGTCCGAAGATTAAACGGTCTTTGAACTCCTTTGGTGTCATGGGCATGGGGATCGCGACTTCGCCTTCTTCGGGTACGGGGAAGAGGATCGGAGGAGGTTCTCTCATTCTGGGGATGGTCATGTATTGGAGTAGTGGGTCTAAGGTGTTATTACCGCTGTTTCTGTCTTCTGCCATTTTTTTGTTTTCTGACTCTGAATTGTTTGTATAACTAATGTGAAATATATGGAGACTATTTATAATTGTAAGAAAGTAATTTGTTTTCCTTACTATGAGGAAATGTAGTCTGCAGATTATTTTACTATAGATTTTATTAGTCAACGTTTTACTAGTCAATGTTTTACCAGTCAACATTTACATTAGTCTTAACTCTTAAGTATACTTTCGTAGTTATCCTCAGAACTCAAAATAGTCATACTTTCTCTAAGTGAGATGATTTTATACCAAAATGTTTATATACTTAAAAGTGTAGATATTATACCTAGTTTGAAATTGTAAAGTTATAGAATAAAAATATTATCGAGTTGTATTATTATGTAGTATCTTAATAAATTATATGATATATCATATATATATACACACAAGATTTAAAATTTATTTCAAATCTAAATGGAAATTGCCTAATCTTTTGTTGTTTTTAAAGCTACCTCAAAAACAAAAAATTAGCTGCGCGAACTTGATTTAGTAGAGTTTTATTTTTAGGCTTTATAATCTCTATTATTAAAAGAGAAGTACTCATTAAAAAATACTCTTAAGTTTTCTAATTTATTTATACTTCCATGCCACTGAAAATTAAATTAAACTATTTATTTTAATACTTGTTTTTTTCAGTTAAATTAATGAGTTTTCTTTAATCAAATTTTAAACTTAATGTCATTAAATAAACCTACTTATTTTAATGCTTGTCTTTTCCAGTTAAATTAATGAGTTTTCTTTAATCAAATTTTAAACTTAATGTCATTAAATGAACCTAAAAATACATCATATTTAACGTAGTTTATTACGTACGTGTACGGCCCAATAATGAACTTGAATTTTATTTTTACGAAAACGTGAATCACTTGACTTATGTAATATTTAAAATATATTAACTACAATATAACAAATGCCTATAACCTACCTATACTTTAGTTTGAAATGATCATGTTCAAGTTTTATATAGTCAACTTACATCATGCATCGATCGATGTACAATATTCAAACCACCTATAGTTTTCGTTTTCTTTATAGGATGTATCAACCAACCAATCATCCCATTGACTTTCTAAGTTTTAAAAAAAAACAAATCAATAAATACAAACTCAAAATCCAATATCTTCTATTAATCAAAACAAAATATATTCAATGTCGTATCTTTAATGTACCTATTAAATACCATAATTACACTAATTATAAGAACATATTTGATTCCAACCAATTGATCTATTACTTCGGTAATTGATTTGTTTGCAGAAAAGGAAACAATAAATTTAAAATTTATAAGAATATAAAGATATAGAGATTCCAACCAATTGCCTATATTTGTGTATGATTTCCGCATAATAAGCTTCAAATTGAATGAAAAAAATAGAGAGATTTTTTTTAATCTTTTACCGACACAAACTTAAACAAAACGAAGAGTTAAATGTAATTTTTTTTTTGTTACACTTCCCGGAAAAAACGGTTACAACATGGGCTTTCATAATATGGCCTTTAACATATTAATGTTATGGACATTTAATAATTATCTTGACGAAAAACAAAGACTATAAATAATTTATTATTAATAGAATTATGAAATTATTTACAATTTGATGACTAATTCATCGCCTTTTTATATGTTAAATTTTTCATAGAAGTTTAAAAATCATTTTATTTTCTTTTCACAGTCTATCAGAAACTAATTTATGAGTCAATCTCATATACTTTTAATAAAGACGGTTATCATGTTTTGACCTCCAAGATCATTTACGCATTCACTTAAAATTTCAATAAAACTAAACATAAAAACATTTTTTCCTCACGATTTCATATTTACCCCTAACCAATTCCCTAGACACTAAATTTCATATAAATTTCAATTACAACAATATATATACAACATACTTTCAGAACAAAAATTAAACAGATTAACACATATCCTTTTGGGTCATGTATTCGAAAAATCCACTATAAATTGCATAATTGTAATACCAAATTTTATATTATTTCCCATACACCATACACCAGTTCAAATTTTATGTTAAACCATTTAAATATTTAAGAAACCGACGAAATATTTTCCACGAATCCAGTAAACTCATAAAATAGATAGTTATATAACTATATAATATATATAAATTTTAATTACAACAATATGTATACAACATACTTTCAAACAAAAATTAAACAGATTAACACATATCCTTTTGGGTCATGTATTCGAAAAATCCACTATAAATTGCATAATTGTAATACCAAATTTTATATTATTTCCCATACACCATACACCAGTTCAAATTTTATGTTAAACCATTTAAATATTTAAGAAACCGACGAAATATTTTCCACGAATCCAGTAAACTCATAAAATAGATAGTTATATAACTATATAATATATATAAATTTTAATTACAACAATATGTATACAACATACTTTCAGAACAAAAATTAAACAGATTAACACATATCTTTTTTCGGTCATGTATAAAAATTCCACTATAAATTGCATAATTCTTAATACCAAATTTTATATTATTTCCCATACACCATACACCAGTTCAAATTTTATGTTAAACCATTTAAATATTTAAGAAACCGACGAAATATTTTCCACGAATCCAGTAAACTCATAAAATAGATAGTTATATAACTATATAATATATATAAATTTTAAGAAATATGAGAATTTTATTTTCTTTTCACAGTCTATCAGAAACTAATTTATGAGTCAATCTCATATACTTTTAATAAAGACGGTTATCATGTTTTGACCTCCAAGATCATTTACGCATTCACTTAAAATTTCAATAAAAATAAACATAAAAACATTTTTCCTCACGATTACATATTTACCCCTAACCAATTCCCTAGCCCCTAAATATCATATAAATTTTAAGAAATATGAGAATTTTATTTTCTTTTCACAGTCTATCAGAAACTAATTTATGAGTCAATCTCATATACTTTTAATAAAGACGGTTATCATGTTTTGACCTCCAAGATCATTTACGCACTACTTAAAATTTCAATAAAACTAAACATAAAAACATTTTTTCCTCACGATTTCATATTTACCCCTAACCAATTCCCTAGCCCCTAAATATCATATAAATTTTAAGAAATATGAGAATTTTATTTTCTTTTCACAGTCTATCAGGAAACTAATTTATGAGTCAATCTCATATACTTTTAATAAAGACGGTTATCATGTTTTGACCTCCAAGATCATTTACGCACTACTTAAAATTTCAATAAAACTAAACATAAAAACATTTTTCCTCACGATTACATATTTACCCCTAACCAATTCCCTAGCCCCTAAATATCATATAAATTTTAATTACAACAATATGTATACAACATACTTTCAAACAAAAATTAAACAGATTAACACATATCTTTTTTCGGTCATGTATAAAAATTCCACTATAAATTGCATAATTCTTAATACCAAATTTTATATTATTTCCCATACACCATACACCAGTTCAAATTTTATGTTAAACCATTTAAATATTTAAGAAACCGACGAAATATTTTCCACGAATCCAGTAAACTCATAAAATAGATAGTTATATAACTATATAATATATATAAATTTTAAGAAATATGAGAATTTTTATATTCTTTTATGCCATACTAAGTCATAATATAATATTTCTTCATATTTTACATTAATAACCATTGTTTTTATATATCGCCTACAATTCTCTAATTACGCCTATTTGTTCAATTTTTATATGTCCCTTTTGGAAATGACATACAAAAAGTAAAGAAAATATTAGTAATAATATTAAATAAATCAAAATAGAAATTTAAGTGAATGTGTATTTCTTCGAAAATGTTGCCTAAATTCAGTGTGGACAACGAGATGGAAGTACCATCTTCAGACTGATGAGAAAGCTGAGTCTAACATTCTTGGATTCGGGTCATGATGTTGCGGATCCTTTCGTCTAGCTTCAACGATGAACGAAAGCTCCACTCCGGTTATTGTGAGTTGCTTCAAATAAACTGGAAAAAGAATGAAGTTCTCCTTCCTTCTCGTCATGTTAGCTAAATTAACAAAAATTATGGGAAAATAGTAAATATAAATATGTAAATCTTAGATATTTTGGAAACAAAATAACATAGAATAATTTGGAAGCATAGGCTATTTTGTTATTTAATATTTTTCATACACAAAAAATATGTGGATCATTTTGGTTAAAATTTCAAATTTATTTATCTACAAAAGCTCATTTACAATAGTTTTTTTGTAATATATATATATATATAGCCAAAATAATATAATAGACTAATCTTAAGTGATTCCTTGTTGTTTATTAACGAAATGTGTTTCAGTGTTAAAAAGATACTTAAGTTATACCAAGTCTAAAGTTTCACGACTATTGAACTTTTTCAAATGAGTCAACTAAATAGGATTATTTTACTGTATCTAGACTAATGCCAATACTAACCATTTCATGAATAAAAATATAACCAGTTAACCAAACAACAAAACTATTTGTTACAGATAATATTTATTGTTGCATCAAATCATATAAATATCGACTAATTTGACTAACATTGAATTCGGTATGCGTTGTGGAGACTTGTACGGTACAAGTTGTACCTCAAAAGATAGTCCAGTTACTAGTTACTGTTACAGTTTTTTTCAATCTTCATAGTAAGTTGCTGATATGTGAGTCATACTCACTGATGTCAATAAGCATTATGCTTCCTACAAATGAGATAGATAGAAAGTTTGGAACAACATCTTGCTGGCCCTACTTGCATAAGATTACTCAAAAGTATAATATCAATCTGGTGTTGTCTAAGCGCATAGAGTAACCCACTTCTTGTCCATATGGTGTATGTGTAGAGGTAGGCCCATAGGATTTAAGCTTTTAAATATTTTCTAAAAGGCCGAGAAGTTTTATACTGGGCCACCAATAAAGCCCATTTATCAGAAACCCTAGTAAACCCTTTAAAAAGCATTCTAGGTTTCAGCTGCTGCTTACGGAGTCGTCACGTTGAGATCGATCTTAGAAAGCAGCAAAAATGGCCGTCCCTTTGCTTACGAAGAAGGTGGTGAAGAAGAGGTCCGCCAGGTTCATCAGACCTCAGAGCGACCGCAGAATCACCGTAAAGGTAACCACTTTTAAAGGTTTTCGAAGATCCATCTCTAGGTTGCTTGTAGCCGAGTCTTAAAAGTTTGCATCTTTAGCTGAGTCTTAAAAGTATTCGATAGCAAGATTGTAGCTTGAGTCTTAAAGTTTGAATCTTTAGGATGCAGTATGGTTGATTCACTCAAGTATAACAGAACCGTTTGAGCTTGACATTGTTTCTTGATATGTTTTGTCTTGATTCGTTGCTGTTTCTCAGGAAAGCTGGAGGAGGCCCAAGGGTATTGACTCCAGGGTCCGAAGGAAGTTCAAGGGTGTCACTTTGATGCCCAATGTTGGTTACGGATCTGACAAGAAGACCCGCCACTACCTCCCCAATGGATTCAAGAAGTTTGTTGTTCACAACACGAGTGACCTCGAGTTGTTGATGATGCACAACAGGACTTACTGCGCAGAGATTGCCCACAACGTCTCCACCAAGAAGGCTATCGTCGAGAGAGCTTCTCAGCTGGATATTGTTGTCACCAACAGGCTTGCTAGGCTCCGTAGCCAAGAAGACGAGTGAAGATAACAAGCTACTTGAGAGATGTTTAGTTGTTTCTGGTTTGTTGCATTTCCCTTTTGTTATAAGACGATTTTTGTTTACTTTTGTGTTTGCAGTCAAACAAACATGAGTTTTGTTTAAGACAGACTACTTTAAGACCGTTCCTAAACTATTTCAGATTCAGTATTTCTCAAAGATTGAGCCTTTCTTGGTCTATTATTGTGTTCCATGATTTTGCTAGAGAGGATGTACAAAGCAGTAGATACTGGTAGATGACTCAATTGATGACAAAAACACACCAAAAGCTTTCACCTCTGAGACGTTGCCCACCATATGTTTTACTCGTTGAGAATTGAGGGTGGGGTTTTAGGGAGTGATATTCTTCCTTGCCCCAGTCACTCCCATGTGTATTCTTTCTTGCCTATCCATAAAAGATTATATTTTTTAATCTTATTTTAATCAGCGTGGTAAAAAGCAAAGTATCCTTAATGAAATCCAATATTTACAGTCCAACCCAAATATATTTGACCCGACTTACGATCACGGATCCGTGTGACCCGCTTTATCTCTCTCCCAAACCCTCTCTTTCTCCCGTGTCTCTCTTCCAATAGACAAACCTTCCCAAAACAAAACCAAATCCTCTCTTTCTCTCATGCGTGTTTCTCAGTCCCATTTCCCCAAATCGAAAAGAACCACAGGGCAACCCGAACTTCGGAATCGACCGAATCCACGAAACCAACGATCCACGAGAAAACCACCTTTATTCTCTTGTCCATCATCGAATCACCATCTTCTTCGCGTTAGGCTTCCTTTTATCCTCTTGTAGGATCTTCCATCACCATTCGGTGTGTAAAAGGTAACGCGTTTTCACCTTTTTCATAGATTCAAATCGTTTAGATGTGGGTTTCGTTGGTATAAATGATGTGTGCTTGTTGAATCGATTTGGTATTGGTAAAATTGTGAAAGTTTAGTGTAATTTAATTGAAAACCTAGTAGTAAAATGGTTAATACAATTATTGAAAATGGTTATGAGATTATGGAGAGAATGGGATGTTTGGTTATGAAGTTATGTAGATCGAAAGTGTTGTAATGAGATTAGAAGTATCATTATTTGTTTGTGGATATTGAATGGGTTTGTTAGCCCGATGGTTGTTGTTATAGGATATCGAGATGATATAGATTTGTAAATATATGATAATGACAAATCAAATGTTTGTTGTTATAGGATAATGACAGGCCAAAATCGTGGAGGAAAAACTAGCGAGAAAGGAAAATCTAAAAGAAAAAGTGTACATGTAGAAGCGATATTTGGAAGACGTTACGAGGAATGATGAAGAGTTTGGTCATAGAAATGAGTCGGTCATATCCAGCGCAGAAGGACTGATCATCGGTCGACTTCATCGAGGTAAATTATTCTCAAAATTATTCCTTAAAATTGTTATTGGAGTCTACTTGGTGTACTAAAACTACTAGAAAAAAATATATGGCTTAATCTGTTTTGTGGTTTCTGAGAATCCGCCATTGCCCCGATGAGCTATACTTGAAGAACAGAGTTCACTCGAAGTGTAAGATCTGAGCAAGTGTTATGTGAGCAAGCGGTCGCGTGATCACGGCCTAAGTTTAAGCTCGAGTGGAGTGGTTTGAAAACCACCCTCGGTTTAATCATTTTTCCACATGCGGGATGAGCCAAACTTGAAGTTGCGGGTATGTGGATGCTTCTACGCCACGATTCCTTTACGAGGGAGAGGAAACATCTTGGTTTTGCTGTTAATGGCGTGCCCATGGTACTCGCGAGAGAGCATGCACTCATCTCGATTGGACTGCCGTGCATACCCGCTAAGTATAAGAAGATTGGGAGCTTTGCTTTTGTAGACAGGCATTTCAACAAACGTGGTCGATGACATCTGTGAAAGAGAAGTTGGTGAGCATGAGTCGTGTGGTGATCGACTTCGGGATGGCTGTGCTTTTCTTAGGCCTATTATCGAGCAAGGCAATGCTCCTTTTGACTCTTTCATATTAAGAGTCGCCAATGATGTGGAGCTTACTAAAACCTTTCCTTGGGGTCGGTTGGCGTTTGGCGATGCTCTGGTCCATCAGGTCATGTGATGAAGCAAGGGGAAACCTAAGAAGAATGTCAACTTTCGGGTTCATAATTCCTTTGGAGGTAAATCTAAATTTTTCATCTTTAAATAATTGTTTTATTTTGTGAGTTCTAATTGCTTTGTTTTGACATTTAGGTATTGGCATTTGAGTGTATTCCAGCTCACGAATGCAATTGAGATGTAGATGGATGTTTGAGTAAGTGTCAGAGGATGTGCAAGAGGCGGTTCCAGTAACAGCATGAAAGGTTTCCCACTTGAGGATTTGTACCACACACTTGGAACAACTAATGTATGTGTAAATCTGTTTTTAGACTAAGTGAATAAAATATAATTTATGTTTGATAATGTTTTGGTATTATTTAGGGATATTAAGAGTGTTCTGTTCCTAATGTCAATGAGGAACCTCATGGCAAGCATGAAGAAAAAGAGACTATGAAAGCGAAGAAGGAGTAAGTAATTTGTGGAGCACATGGCTACTTGTGAAGGAGAAGCCCATCTTTTGGCAGAACTCTATGAGTTAGATGTGGCTGCAAGGGAGTTCTTGATAAGAAAGGCAAAGGTCCTCGGGTTGAAGAAGCATCCTGTAATCATGGTTTGGAAGACGTTCAGAAAGGGTTGAAGAGAGATTGATGGGTAGTTTGAGGTGAAGTGTGTGACGGTGAATAAAATGGACCGAGAGCTTGGTGTTATTGAAAAGAGCCACAAAATTTTGAAAAGAAGGTTTAAGAAGATGAAAGTGGAGAGAGGCTCGTCCCTTAAATATCAGGGGTTAATAAACCAAAGCGAAGCGGCGAAAGAGCAATGGCAAGAAAGAGTCGAAACAAGCGAAACTCGAAGGATTCATCCACACGAATTAAGCCGAGGATAAAGGCTGAAGGAGAGTGGAGAAACAGGTTGAGCTGAAGGCTTCCCTAAAAGCGAGTGGGAGAGTGGAAGTGGCAAAAGAGGTTGATCTCGAACGACCGAATTTCGTGAAGAAATCGTGATGACAGATGGACAAAATGAGGTTGAATAAAAATCGCTTATCGAAATGGAAAGGAGTGGAATAAAGTGGCTCACTGTCAGAACTCCAAAGACCGTATGTAGAGAGAAGGTCTAGGAGGTTTCTAAGTGGGATGATGAGGTTCTTTGTTGATGAGGCGGCTCTTCGAGGAAAGATAAACAAGGGTGGATTCTTGATTTCAAGAGCAAAGATGGAGCTTCTGCTGAGATGAGGCGGCTCTGCTGTAGAAGCGGAGCGAGCGAGGAGTCTGTATGGATGAGGCGCTGCTGATGTAGATGAGACGCGCTGCTGGCGTAAAGCGACGGAGCGAGGAGCCGCTAAGGAGGCGAATGAGCCCGACGGATAAGGGCTGAGGAGCTGAGAATGATCCTAAGCGAGGGTGAGCCGAAAGTCTACTGACCAAAGTTCTAAGCAGCGGGAAAGGACACATTACCGATCACGTGGATTTCCTCTCCACTGCTTGGCTGACACCAATGAGATTGAAGGGCTGAGAAGAAGAAGCCAAGAACGAGGCTTAGTGAACTTTTCTTGTTTAATATTTATCTCGGTTGTTGTGAACTTATGTAGGATGCTATGTTGTTGTATGTAGGATGCTTGAATGTTTGTTGTGAACTAATGCTTATTGTGAACTGAATGCTTGTATGCTTAAATTCAGTCTCAATTAACCAGCAGTTAACATGGAGAGCCAAGATTTAGCTAAGACAAAGATATTTGGAATAAGACCGGTCTTGACAATATTATCTTTAAAGTGAAGTTTGGTCTAATAATGTCAAGACTGAAATGTCAAGACCACCAGCTTCAATTTGCTCAATATACCTAATTGAAGCTGAAATTAGCAATCTACCCACGTTGAAGTGAAAACCTGATTCACTATAGCTTTTTGTGTCAATGTTGACCATTAAACCCCTACCCACTGCCACGATGGTCATACACACTACAAGGAAGGATCTCTAATCTAGATATGGTCAAAGATTTAATAGGGGTATGTTCAGTTGTAGGACTGCATAGTAGGTACCTTCCTAACCACACGTTTTTTCATGGCCATTATTTTACTCAATGCTTTAATATTCATCATATACGTGTGTATAGGTGTAACCTTGTCTACACATAAAAATGTAAATGTATGAGATATATGTTTAAAACACTATTTTCATAATATTTACACTAATCGTTGCTATATAATTGGTTAATAACACAACTACTAACTTTCATGTTAGCGGGATATGTCCAATGGTAATAGTTATTAATAATGTTAATGGTGATTTGAGAACGAACGAAGAATTAAATTATAACTATTCTCTATAAGAGAGCATTGATATAATGGTTGATAAAAATAAGATAATGGTTAACAAATATGTTATCTAATGTGTCTTAGCATGTAAATATAAACTTAATGGCCACCCTAGCTGGTTAACATAACACAACGAGTAATTTTCATGTTAACGGGATATGTCCAATGGTAACGGTTATTAATAATGTTAATGGTGATTTAACTGTAATTTGGAAAACGAATAATTAAATCACTACTCTCTATAAGAAATCATTACTCTAATGGTCGATAAAAAATAAATTAGTGGTTAACAAACATATTATCTAATTTATCTTAGCATGTAAATATAAACTTAGCTAGTAACCCTAAAGTTAACATATATTTTTAGTTGATATATTGATAAAATACAGTAACCGAAATCTATGTAATGTTCTAAATATTATGATGAAAATCTGAAATTAACGTATGCCTAGGCTGTGTATACATACACTTAACGACCACCCTCAATTATTAACACACACACACATATATAAAACATATACATGTAGACGGAAAAAATTATATAGTTAGAAATTAAGTTACATGTTAACGAGATACATTTATAGGTAACGGCCTCGGTTAAGTTATCTGAAAATCTGAGAATTGGCGATCTTGAAGCACTACGCCGACCAGAAAAATTGATCTAATGTACGCTAGTAGTTAATAAGCAAGGGTTTTTCGTCTCGACTTTCCTGCTGCTTCGTCGAAGTCTCACCTTCTTCCTCGGATCTCTCAAGTTGTGAAAAGAATCTGGTGAAGGAAGTAACCTCTTCGGGTTTGAGACTATAAAAAGACATCTGATCAACTATTTGGCAAAATAGAATGAGCTACAGACAAATCATCATTTCAAACTTTATCTTCCAGCAAGTTTTCATTTCCAAAAAAATATCGACATGATGACATACCTAGAACATCATCAGTTGTTAACCTTTGTGAAGGGTTAACACATAAAGCATCATGATGATCAAATCCTACGAAGTTATATTCTCCCATGACTATGCATAAAACTTCAAATCTGCAAACATCCTCTCTGGTAGCAGTGAATCATCCATCTGACACAATTATGTTATAGGAAAGAATGGATCGGAACATAAAAAACAAAATAAAACCAATGAGAAAGCGAAAAACAAGGTGATGTACCTTCATGAACATTAAAAACTTCACTTCAGTGATATTACTTAATGAAGAAGAACAGAATATCGCTCAAATCTTATTGGAAAAAAAAGAGGGGACGCACCGATAAAGAAAAAATAATAGGTTGGAGTGAGTAGTGGACGCTCCAGATGCATAACTCTGCTTTAGAATATGTATAGTATTGAGAATAGAAAGCTTCAAGAACATAAAACTGTATTCTCATTAACTTAGGTGTAAAATGTACATGTGGAGGAGTATTTATACTCCCGTATATAGAGCCTATACTAGTAACTATGTACACGTGTACTACCGAGTATATACATCTCTAATATATAGCTGTATCGTTTCATGTATGGATTTTCACACAATCGATGAAATTAATTGTTTAAATAATCAGATAAAAATTGCATCTCTGACAAAAATCTTAGATCACTGTTTGCACCCACACCTACTCACGTAGGGGTATGTTCGGTATTATTCTAGTTACAAGATGCAAGGGGCATTTACCTAATTAGTGTCTTATGTGGGTATATAAACCCTAATTTCTCTAGTTAAAAAGAGTAAAGTGGTAAAGAAAAACAGATTTTTAATAATACAAAAAGGTTGGTTATAAGCATATCTAGTCGATTTGTTGTTGGTGGTGATGGAGATGCTCTATTGACATTGCAGTTTGTGAATGATCAGTACTATGTACATATCCATTTCCTCCTAAATGATGATGTTGTTGTTGAGATGGATGTTGCTGCTGAAGTAGTGCATGACAGAAACTAGAGGCTGCAAACTCTGATGACCTTGATTAAATGTACTTTAATATTTTATTTGTAGTATATACAAAAATAAAATTTTCTAATTTTTTTAAAATTATAGGCCTCACAAAATGTGGGTCCCATTCAAGGTTATGTATTATATTAAGGTTATGCAAAAATCTATCTTACTTATAAAGATACTAATACAGACTATTAAGTGTCAAATAATGTACTTTCAGAACTAATTCCAAATGTAGTGGCCTTTGCTAATATGATCAAGAAACCATTTAAAAAGAAAGAGTCATATCAGAAGAAGGTATCATAGTCATATCAGAAGAAGGTATCAAAAATATTACGAATATGTTTTCTCGGCGAGTTAGCCACTCTTTTTTTTTTTTTTGAATGTTAGCCACTCTTGTCCGGACCATATCATAAATCATATTTTAATACATTTAAAGATGTACTAATTTTGTGGAATAAATGATGTTATGTAAATGTAATTATATATGATTTGATATTGTATTTTAATATAATTCAACAAAATTTTAGTAAAAACAAAAACAAATCAGTAAAAACTTAACATGATAAAATTTGTGACATATTTTATAGTTTTTTCATAATTTTGTTATTATTACATAAGAGGTTTGCGACAATAACATTTGTTATTCTCTGGAATCCAAAGGGAAGCTATTTCTCCTATTGACTTGCAATGGTCAATACAAGCTTGTTGATTGGTAAGAGGTTCATTGGTAATGCATACACACCTCACATTGTATTGACACACTGGCACGTCATTTCCACATATCTTCTTACAATCAGAGTCATTCTTGCACAATTCTTTTTGTGCCAAGATCTGGGCATCTGTGAGAGTTAATATGTTATTAATCATCATAGTATATAATACCAAGGATTAATATGTTAGCGATGAATGTAACAAAACATGAGATTTAATTTCTTACATGTTGAGAACAGTAGAAGACCGATGAACACCAAAGTTGCTTTCTCCATTTTTTTAATGTGTTTGTATGTTTATTTTATGATATGGAATCTTTTGTGTGACTGAAGTGGAGGATTTCGAAGATATTTATATTGATAATGATAATTTGTTTTTCTTACGAGTCAGATTTGTTTCTTTTCAAACTTTTACTATTGCATGTTTGTATTAATTTTCAGTGATATTATACCTCTTGTGTCTTTCTCACAAACTTATAATTTGTTTAGGATGTATACAAATAGAATTATATCCAAAAATATGATATTATCTTTATGATTTTTATATTTAAATCTTTGTATTTTGGAAAGTATAAAATTATACCTAATTTGAATTTCGAGTTAGATCCAAAATAATTTTATTATTCAAGAGTTTTTACTTTTAGAAAAAGAATTTAGGAAGAGTTTAAGCTTTGAACCATAATCAATCTCTAGGATCAGAACTAGTTTGCGTTAATACCTAATAGATGATGTAAATTATTTTTTCCACTAAATTTTAAACTAAGACCACAATAACACCAACACTTATGCTTCAAATATTAGCCAACCACTACAAAAAACTTAGGTATATCGACGATCATTTTCTTCGTTAATTAGTCGTTAAAACTAATTTACGACGAACAAGCGACGAATCATTTTTTAACCTTGTGTCGTTATTTCATCGTTATTTTTCAAGGCCCATGTTTTTTGTTAATATATTTGTTGTAAATTAAACGTAAAATTTATGAGGAAACTTTCGTTATAAATTCGACGCACAAATTTTGAATTTTAATCTTGAAAGTTTCATTGTTTGTTGTCGATGATGTTTTGTTGTTAAATTAATAATGGATTAACAACGATAATTGAAGTTAATTTGTTGTTAAATTAATAACGTGTTAACAATTATGGAAACAAATTGTTGATTTATTGTTAATTTAACAACGTTTTATTTTCAAAATGTTTAATTTTATTTTATTTTAAATAAAACAAATAAATTAATAAATTATTTCAAATAAGACATAAAATGTATTTCATAAAATCTAAACTAAAAATATTCAAAATTATAAAAACATATTTAAATAATAATAGAAATAAAAAATAATTCAAATCGAGATCATTGAAAAACTTAACATTATTTTGTCGAATCGCTTTTTATGTTCTTTGTTCAAGGTCAGCTTGCTCCTCTCGGGTGGGTTGGGTGTTGATACTGAGAGCATGATGTGTAATCTCTAAAGCACGAGCATCAACCATGTTTCCCACCACGAGTACATCAAAGAAACTTTCCATTGTATGCAACTGTTGGCGCATCATTTGATGCTCTATTTCGTTGATGCAATCTTGTTATGTATGGCTATCACCCGTTCGGAACAAACAAGATCCTACGTCTACGGGCATAAGAAGAGATGGCCCTTTGAATATCGTTGATTGATCCCAATTCTGTTATATGTTCTTTTTGGGAATGACCTATAAAAAGTAAAGAAAATTGTTAGTAAAAATATTAAATAAATTTTAAAAGAGAAATTTAAGTGAATGTATACCTTTTCAAAAATTTTGTCTAACTCCAATGTAGACAACGAGATGGAAGTACCATCTTGAGACTTATGAGAAAGATGAGTCTGACGCTCTTGGATCCAGGTCATGACGT
Organism: Brassica carinata; assembly: GCA_016771965.1. Classification (NCBI taxonomy): domain Eukaryota; kingdom Viridiplantae; phylum Streptophyta; class Magnoliopsida; order Brassicales; family Brassicaceae; genus Brassica; species Brassica carinata. The sequence goes on along the minus strand of JAAMPC010000314.1, from coordinate 13,457 downwards.
TATTGCATATCATTTCGATCTAGCATCAACAAAATCTTCACTTCGATTTTTGTGAGCTGCCTCAAATAATCTGGAAACAAAATGTAATGAAGTTTATACCTGTCTCTGCCGCATATATAAACTTCATTTATACCTGCCTCTGCCGCATTGAAGTTGTTATTTCTTCTCTCAATGTAAGGCTTTTCCTCTCTTTTGCTCTCTCTTCGTGTTTGACATGCTATTTTCCTTGGGTTGCTTGAGTTTCATATGTGGATTTGGGATTGGCGGTTGCTGTGGTTTGTGCGGTTTTGACGCTTTTGGTGGTCCCTGGTTTTGCATCTCGGGTCGCACTCCTTGCATGTGTTCAGGGTTGGTCTCCTTGGGACTATGTTCATACAGTCTGAGCCGATATGTTCTGCGTTGTCTGGCATCTGGTCTGTTCTTGCTAGTTCTGTGGATTTGAACCTAACGCTGCTGTCCTTGGGTATATTTTTGTGGTCCGAACTATCTTCTTGGGGATGGTTCTCTTGTTTCCTGTTTCAGCCTTGGCCTCTGTATCCTTTAAATCTTTTCACGTTCAAGTTGTAGTTTGTGGTATGTTTAAGGTTATATTGTTCTTCTCGCTCTGTTTAGACTTTTGTGTGTTAGCTTATTTTTTGCAAATCCTTTTTTTTGTGTAATTATGTAGCTTTTGTAAAAAATTAGAAATCTGGTATAAATTTTAATATTTTACAAAAAAAAACAAAAATTATCCTTCCTTTTTGACATGTTAACCAAATTAACAAAAGAAATAGGGGAAATAATAAATATAAATATGTAAATATCACTCTTAAATATTTTGGAAGCACAATAAAATAGAATAGTTTTTTACCACAAAAATCTGGAATAATTTGGAAGCATAGGCTATTTTTTATTTTCTTATTTAATATTTTTCATACACAATATAATCCTCAAAAATAATATATTGATCGTTTTTCTTGTTAAAATTTAAAACATATTTATCTACAAGCTCATTTACAATAGTATGTTGGTAACAAAATATATATATAACCAAAAAAGATGGCTAAGCTTAAGTTATACTGAGATTAACGTTTCAAGACTATTGAAACTTGGCCGAAGGAGTCCATTAAGTAGAATTATTTTAATGTATCTAGACTAATACAAACACTATCCATTTCATGGAATAAATTTTTTATTGTTGCATCAAATCTTCTGACTAACATTGAACTTGGTATGTATTTTGGGGAGACTTGTACCTTACGAGAGTCTACTCACTGTTACTATTAATCTTCATAGTAAGTCACTGATATGTGAGCCATACTCACTGATAGGTCTGGGCATAAAATCCGGAACCCGAAATTCGAACCGAACTCGAACCGAAAAACCCGATCCGTTATCCGATCCGAAACGTAAAATACCCGAACGGTTTTGTAGGTGGTACAAAAATATCCGAACCAAGTGTTATTAACCAACCCGAACGGGTAAACGAAAAATCAAATTAATAGTCAATATAAATATTTTGAAATATATATAAGTATTTCAATTATTAAATTCAATATTTGTGGTAATATTATATATAATAATAAATATTAAAATTATAATAAATTCTTTAAGCACACAATTAGTTATAAACAAGTATTTTATAATTTGTTCATTGAAATAAAAAGTCTACTCTCTATAAGGCAATACATATTGTTTACAAATGATGTTTGTTTTCATGCTTGATTTAACATTTTATTATTATTTTATCAATTTTATATGTGACAGATTAATTTTATTTAATTTAGATGTTTTTCTTTATGTTTTACTTCAAAAATTTTGTCTAACTCCAATGTAGACAACGAGATGGAAGTACCATCTTGAGACTTATGAGAAAGATGAGTCTGACGCTCTTGGATCCAGGTCATGACGTTATTGCATATCATTTCGATCTAGCATCAACAAAATCTTCACTTCGATTTTGTGAGCTGCCTCAAATAATCTGGAAACAAAATGTAATGAAGTTTATACCTGTCTCTGCCGCATATATAAACTTCATTTATACCTGCCTCTGCCGCATTGAAGTTGTTATTTCTTCTCTCAATGTAAGGCTTTTCCTCTTTTGCTCTCTCTTCGTGTTTGACATGCTATTTTCCTTGGGTTGCTTGAGTTTCATATGTGGATTTGGGATTGGCGGTTGCTGTGGTTTGTGCGGTTTTGACGCTTTTGGTGGTCCCTGGTTTTGCATCTCGGGTCGCACTCCTTGCATGTGTTCAGGGTTGGTCTCCTTGGGACTATGTTCATACAGTCTGAGCCGATATGTTCTGCGTTGTCTGGCATCTGGTCTGTTCTTGCTAGTTCTGTGGATTTGAACCTAACGCTGCTGTCCTTGGGTATATTTTTGTGGTCCGAACTATCTTCTTGGGGATGGTTCTCTTGTTTCCTGTTTCAGTCTACTCACTGTTACTATTAATCTTCATAGTAAGTCACTGATATGTGAGCCATACTCACTGATAGGTCTGGGCATAAAATCCGAACCCGAAATTGAACCGAACTCGAACCGAAAACCCGATCCGTTATCCGATCCAAACGTAAAATACCCGAACGGTTTTGTAGGTGGTACAAAAATATCCGAACCAAGTGTTATTAACCAACCCGAACGGGTAAACGAAAAATCAAATTAATAGTCAATATAAATATTTTGAAATATATATAAGTATTTCAATTATTAAATTCAATATTTGTGGTAATATTATATATAATAATAAATATTAAAATTATAATAAATTCTTTAAGCACACAATTAGTTATAAACAAGTATTTTATAATTTGTTCATTGAAATAAAAAGTCTACTCTCTATAAGGCAATACATATTGTTTACAAATGATGTTTGTTTTCATGCTTGATTTAACATTTTATTATTATTTTATCAATTTTATATGTGACAGATTAATTTTTATTTAATTTAGATGTTTTTCTTTATGTTTTACTTCAAAAATTTTTACTTTGGTTATATCCGAACCAACCGATATAACCCGAACTGCACGATATATGATTACTTTATGGGTTTTATGATGCAATACAATTTTGAACCGAACCTGAAGTGTTATTATCCGAACCCGATTCGCATTAATAAAATTTTAGTATGGGACCTGTAGTAAACCAAAAATCCAAAACCCAAAAACCGACCAATGACAACGGGTACCAACGCCTGCATCCACTCACTAATGTCAATGAGCATTATGCTTCCTACAAATGAGATAGATAGAAGTTTGGAACATCTTGCTGGCCTACTTGCAGTTGCAGAAGATTACTCAAAAGTATCGTATTAATCTGGTGTTGTCTAAGCGAATAGTAAGCCACTTCCAATCTCGTCCATAGGATTTAAACTTTTACATATTTCCTAAAAGGCCGAAAAGTTTCTACTGGGCCACCAAATAAAGGCCCAATTTATCAGAAACCCTAGTAAACCCTTTAAAAGGCATTATAGGTTTCAGCTGCTGCTGCTTACGGAGTAGTCGCATTGAGATCGATCCTACGAAGCAGCAAAATGGCCGTCCCTTTACTTACGAAGAAGGTGGTGAAGAAGAGGTCCGCCAAGTTCATCAGACCCCAGAGCGACCGCAGAATCACCGTCAAGGTAACCACTTTTAGGGTTTTAGAAGATCAATCTCTAGGTTGCTTGTAGCTGAATCTTTAAAGTTTGCATTTTCAGCTGAGTCTTTAAACTATACGATAGCAAGATTGTAGCTGAGTCTTAAAGTTTGCATCTTTACGATTCACTCAAGTAATTTTATCATATTACAGAATCGTTTGAGCTTGACATTGTGTCTTGACATGTTTTGTCTTGATTTTGGTTTCGTTCGTGCTCATTTACACGATTGTGATTCGTTCCTGTTTCTCAGGAAAGCTGGAGGAGGCCAAAGGGTATTGACTCCAGGGTCCGAAGGAAGTTCAAGGGAGTGACATTGATGCCCAATGTTGGTTACGGATCTGACAAGAAGACACGTCACTACCTCCCCAATGGGTTCAAGAAGTTTGTTGTGCACAACACGAGTGACCTCGAGTTGTTGATGATGCACAACAGGACTTACTGCGCAGAGATCGCCCACAACGTCTCCACCAAGAAGAGGAAGGCTATTGTCGAGAGAGCTTCTCAGCTGGATATTGTGGTTACCAACAGGCTTGCTAGGCTCCGCAGCCAAGAAGACGAGTGAAGATAACAAGAAGTTGCTTGTTTGTTGCATTTCCCTTTGTTATAAGACGATTTTTGTTTACTTTTGTGTTTGCTGTCAAACAAACTAGAGTTTTGGTTTAAGACAGAGTATGTTAAGACCGTTCCTAAACTATTTCAGATTCACTGTTTCTCAAAGATTGAGCCTTTCTTGGTCTATTATTGTGTTCCATGATTTTGCTAGAGAGGATGTACAAAGCAGTAGATACTGGTAGATGACTCAATTGATGACAAAAACACACCAAAAGCTTTCACCTCTGAGACGTTGCCCACCATATGTTTTACTCGTTGAGAATTGAGGGTGGGGTTTTAGGGAGTGATATTCTTCCTTGCCCCAGTCACTCCCATGTGTATTCTTTCTTGCCTATCCATAAAAGATTATATTTTTTAATCTTATTTTAATCAGCGTGGTAAAAAGCAAAGTATCCTTAATGAAATCCAATATTTACAGTCCAACCCAAATATATTTGACCCGACTTACGATCACGGATCCGTGTGACCCGCTTTATCTCTCTCCCAAACCCTCTCTTTCTCCCGTGTCTCTCTTCCAATAGACAAACCTTCCCAAAACAAAACCAAATCCTCTCTTTCTCTCATGCGTGTTTCTCAGTCCCATTTCCCCAAATCGAAAAGAACCACAGGGCAACCCGAACTTCGGAATCGACCGAATCCACGAAACCAACGATCCACGAGAAAACCACCTTTATTCTCTTGTCCATCATCGAATCACCATCTTCTTCGCGTTAGGCTTCCTTTTATCCTCTTGTAGGATCTTCCATCACCATTCGGTGTGTAAAAGGTAACGCGTTTTCACCTTTTTCATAGATTCAAATCGTTTAGATGTGGGTTTCGTTGGTATAAATGATGTGTGCTTGTTGAATCGATTTGGTATTGGTAAAATTGTGAAAGTTTAGTGTAATTTAATTGAAAACCTAGTAGTAAAATGGTTAATACAATTATTGAAAATGGTTATGAGATTATGGAGAGAATGGGATGTTTGGTTATGAAGTTATGTAGATCGAAAGTGTTGTAATGAGATTAGAAGTATCATTATTTGTTTGTGGATATTGAATGGGTTTGTTAGCCCGATGGTTGTTGTTATAGGATATCGAGATGATATAGATTTGTAAATATATGATAATGACAAATCAAATGTTTGTTGTTATAGGATAATGACAGGCCAAAATCGTGGAGGAAAAACTAGCGAGAAAGGAAAATCTAAAAGAAAAAGTGTACATGTAGAAGCGATATTTGGAAGACGTTACGAGGAATGATGAAGAGTTTGGTCATAGAAATGAGTCGGTCATATCCAGCGCAGAAGGACTGATCATCGGTCGACTTCATCGAGGTAAATTATTCTCAAAATTATTCCTTAAAATTGTTATTGGAGTCTACTTGGTGTACTAAAACTACTAGAAAAAAATATATGGCTTAATCTGTTTTGTGGTTTCTGAGAATCCGCCATTGCCCCGATGAGCTATACTTGAAGAACAGAGTTCACTCGAAGTGTAAGATCTGAGCAAGTGTTATGTGAGCAAGCGGTCGCGTGATCACGGCCTAAGTTTAAGCTCGAGTGGAGTGGTTTGAAAACCACCCTCGGTTTAATCATTTTTCCACATGCGGGATGAGCCAAACTTGAAGTTGCGGGTATGTGGATGCTTCTACGCCACGATTCCTTTACGAGGGAGAGGAAACATCTTGGTTTTGCTGTTAATGGCGTGCCCATGGTACTCGCGAGAGAGCATGCACTCATCTCGATTGGACTGCCGTGCATACCCGCTAAGTATAAGAAGATTGGGAGCTTTGCTTTTGTAGACAGGCATTTCAACAAACGTGGTCGATGACATCTGTGAAAGAGAAGTTGGTGAGCATGAGTCGTGTGGTGATCGACTTCGGGATGGCTGTGCTTTTCTTAGGCCTATTATCGAGCAAGGCAATGCTCCTTTTGACTCTTTCATATTAAGAGTCGCCAATGATGTGGAGCTTACTAAAACCTTTCCTTGGGGTCGGTTGGCGTTTGGCGATGCTCTGGTCCATCAGGTCATGTGATGAAGCAAGGGGAAACCTAAGAAGAATGTCAACTTTCGGGTTCATAATTCCTTTGGAGGTAAATCTAAATTTTTCATCTTTAAATAATTGTTTTATTTTGTGAGTTCTAATTGCTTTGTTTTGACATTTAGGTATTGGCATTTGAGTGTATTCCAGCTCACGAATGCAATTGAGATGTAGATGGATGTTTGAGTAAGTGTCAGAGGATGTGCAAGAGGCGGTTCCAGTAACAGCATGAAAGGTTTCCCACTTGAGGATTTGTACCACACACTTGGAACAACTAATGTATGTGTAAATCTGTTTTTAGACTAAGTGAATAAAATATAATTTATGTTTGATAATGTTTTGGTATTATTTAGGGATATTAAGAGTGTTCTGTTCCTAATGTCAATGAGGAACCTCATGGCAAGCATGAAGAAAAAGAGACTATGAAAGCGAAGAAGGAGTAAGTAATTTGTGGAGCACATGGCTACTTGTGAAGGAGAAGCCCATCTTTTGGCAGAACTCTATGAGTTAGATGTGGCTGCAAGGGAGTTCTTGATAAGAAAGGCAAAGGTCCTCGGGTTGAAGAAGCATCCTGTAATCATGGTTTGGAAGACGTTCAGAAAGGGTTGAAGAGAGATTGATGGGTAGTTTGAGGTGAAGTGTGTGACGGTGAATAAAATGGACCGAGAGCTTGGTGTTATTGAAAAGAGCCACAAAATTTTGAAAAGAAGGTTTAAGAAGATGAAAGTGGAGAGAGGCTCGTCCCTTAAATATCAGGGGTTAATAAACCAAAGCGAAGCGGCGAAAGAGCAATGGCAAGAAAGAGTCGAAACAAGCGAAACTCGAAGGATTCATCCACACGAATTAAGCCGAGGATAAAGGCTGAAGGAGAGTGGAGAAACAGGTTGAGCTGAAGGCTTCCCTAAAAGCGAGTGGGAGAGTGGAAGTGGCAAAAGAGGTTGATCTCGAACGACCGAATTTCGTGAAGAAATCGTGATGACAGATGGACAAAATGAGGTTGAATAAAAATCGCTTATCGAAATGGAAAGGAGTGGAATAAAGTGGCTCACTGTCAGAACTCCAAAGACCGTATGTAGAGAGAAGGTCTAGGAGGTTTCTAAGTGGGATGATGAGGTTCTTTGTTGATGAGGCGGCTCTTCGAGGAAAGATAAACAAGGGTGGATTCTTGATTTCAAGAGCAAAGATGGAGCTTCTGCTGAGATGAGGCGGCTCTGCTGTAGAAGCGGAGCGAGCGAGGAGTCTGTATGGATGAGGCGCTGCTGATGTAGATGAGACGCGCTGCTGGCGTAAAGCGACGGAGCGAGGAGCCGCTAAGGAGGCGAATGAGCCCGACGGATAAGGGCTGAGGAGCTGAGAATGATCCTAAGCGAGGGTGAGCCGAAAGTCTACTGACCAAAGTTCTAAGCAGCGGGAAAGGACACATTACCGATCACGTGGATTTCCTCTCCACTGCTTGGCTGACACCAATGAGATTGAAGGGCTGAGAAGAAGAAGCCAAGAACGAGGCTTAGTGAACTTTTCTTGTTTAATATTTATCTCGGTTGTTGTGAACTTATGTAGGATGCTATGTTGTTGTATGTAGGATGCTTGAATGTTTGTTGTGAACTAATGCTTATTGTGAACTGAATGCTTGTTTGGTAGAATTTTCTTGTGTTGTGTGATTGTCTTGAAGCAGGTTTGGTCTAATCAAGACAAGACAAGACAATATATGGCCCAAAATCAGAGAAGAACTACTAGGTTTATAGGTATTACTAAGACAAAATCATTGTCAACACTTCATGAAAATAAAAAATAATTCAAATCGAGATCATTGAAAAACTTAACATTATTTTGTCGAATCGCTTTTATGTTCTTTGTTCAAGGTCAGCTTGCTCCTCTCGGTGGGTTGGGTGTTGATACTGAGAGCATGATGTGTAATCTCTAAAGCACGAGCATCAACCATGTTTCCCACCACGAGTACATCAAAGAAACTTTCCATTGTATGCAACTGTTGGCGCATCATTTGATGCTCTATTTCGTTGATGCAATCTTGTTATGTATGGCTATCACCGTTCGGAACAAACAAGATCCTACGCCACGGGCATAAGAAGAGATGGCCCTTGAATATCGTTGATTGATCCCAATTCTGTTATATGTTCTTTTGGGAATGACCTATAAAAAGTAAAGAAAATTGTTAGTAAAAATATTAAATAAATTTTAAAAGAAATTTAAGTGAATGTATACCTTTTCAAAAATTTTGTCTAACTCCAATGTAGACAACGAGATGGAAGTACCATCTTGAGACTTATGAGAAAGATGAGTCTGACGCTCTTGGATCCAGGTCATGACGTTATTGCATATCATTTCGATCTAGCATCAACAAAATCTTCACTTCGATTTTTGTGAGCTGCCTCAAATAATCTGGAAACAAAATGTAATGAAGTTTATACCTGTCTCTGCCGCATATATAAACTTCATTTATACCTGCCTCTGCCGCATTGAAGTTGTTATTTCTTCTCTCAATGTAAGGCTTTTCCTCTCTTTTGCTCTCTCTTCGTGTTTGACATGCTATTTTCCTTGGGTTGCTTGAGTTTCATATGTGGATTTGGGATTGGCGGTTGCTGTGGTTTGTGCGGTTTTGACGCTTTTGGTGGTCCCTGGTTTTGCATCTCGGGTCGCACTCCTTGCATGTGTTCAGGGGTTGGTCTCCTTGGGACTATGTTCATACAGTCTGAGCCGATATGTTCTGCGTTGTCTGGCATCTGGTCTGTTCTTGCTAGTTCTGTGGATTTGAACCTAACGCTGCTGTCCTTGGGTATATTTTTGTGGTCCGAACTATCTTCTTGGGGATGGTTCTCTTGTTTCCTGTTTCAGCCTTGGCCTCTGTATCCTTTAAATCTTTTCACGTTCAAGTTGTAGTTTGTGGTATGTTTAAGGTTATTGCACACAATTTTTTTTTTAAATTAAATATTTAATTTTATTTTATTTAATTATATTAAAATAGTAACATTTACTGTTGTTATTAATTTAATTAAGGATAAAATGGTATTGCTATTAATTTAACTAAAGATAAAATAGTAAATCAATAGAAAAAAACTGCATTATTTAACATTATTTATTTTGAAACAAAAATATTAGTCTAATGGAGAGAGTATTTATTATAGAAAATATGTTTTAATACTCTCTTAAGTATTTTCATCTAGTATTTTTTTGCAATGTTTGGTAGATAATAAATTGTTTTGAACAACTTTCCTATAAAGGGAGAGTGGGTAGAGACACTTGGGGTGTAAACTGCAAAGATGAGTGGCATCCACGTGATCATATCTCAAAAGTGATCCATCCATACCTCACATGCTAATCTGAAAGACATCGTCTATACACAAAAGACCAATTCCAAAGTGATTATTGTAAACCCCAACTTTAACCTTTTTTTTGTATAATGGTCACTAAAGATGGCAGCTTTATGTCACACTTGTTTTACATAGAAAAGATACTAAAAGCAAAATGTTTTCTACGAATATATAAAAGAGATAAAAATAGAGTTTGGTGAATTCCAGGAGGCTTTGGGACCTAGAGAATCAATGAGTATTACTCTCTCTAATTCAACTGTAAGTATGATTTTTTTTGTTTGCTACTAAATTTGTCTCTGTATGGTTTTCGTTGTTGATGATGGTGAAATATTTGTCTTGGTCTCAGCTGCTCTATATGGACCCAAACCTGGAACGTTTAGGCGACTTATATCCTTCTCTGAACTTGTTTTGTTTTATAGATGATTTGTCTCATGAGTAGTGAGTATTGGTTCCTTAATTAGAATGTTTACAGTTTTAGGGTTGGGAGCAAATGTAGTTACTCTTCTTCTGATCTTAATACTCACTGTAACGAGGAGGAGTGATACATGTAACAGAAGGGTAAGTAACAAAAGCCTAATGTTATGGTAGTTTTTGAAAATGATCCATTCCACTCTTCTGATCTTCTTAATTTAGAAAAGCTACATTGAGAAGAGTGTGTTGTATGTAATACCTGCACTTGGAGCATGTTTGTCATGCGTGGACCTCGTGGTTCTTGTAAGGACAAAGCCTAGGAGAGATTTCATTCTTTGCTTTGTCCCTCTGTCTCGTTTCGCAATTTGGGTAAGGCTCTTATCAAACAAGCATCCACCCTTTTCTCTCTCTTCGTGTTTGACATGCTATTTTCCTTGGGTTGCTTGAGTTTCATATGTGGATTTGGGATTGGCGGTTGCTGTGGTTTGTGCGGTTTTGACGCTTTTGGTGGTCCCTGGTTTTGCATCTCGGGTCGCACTCCTTGCATGTGTTCAGGGGTTGGTCTCCTTGGGACTATGTTCATACAGTCTGAGCCGATATGTTCTGCGTTGTCTGGCATCTGGTCTGTTCTTGCTAGTTCTGTGGATTTGAACCTAACGCTGCTGTCCTTGGGTATATTTTTGTGGTCCGAACTATCTTCTTGGGGATGGTTCTCTTGTTTCCTGTTTCAGCCTTGGCCTCTGTATCCTTTAAATCTTTTCACGTTCAAGTTGTAGTTTGTGGTATGTTTAAGGTTATATTGTTCTTCTCGCTCTGTTTAGACTTTTGTGTGTTAGCTTATTTTTTGCAAATCCTTTTTTTTGTGTAATTATGTAGCTTTTGTAAAAAATTAGAAATCTGGTATAAATTTTAATATTTTACAAAAAAAAACAAAAATTATCCTTCCTTTTTGACATGTTAACCAAATTAACAAAAGAAATAGGGGAAATAATAAATATAAATATGTAAATATCACTCTTAAATATTTTGGAAGCACAATAAAATAGAATAGTTTTTTACCACAAAAATCTGGAATAATTTGGAAGCATAGGCTATTTTTTATTTTCTTATTTAATATTTTTCATACACAATATAATCCTCAAAAATAATATATTGATCGTTTTTCTTGTTAAAATTTAAAACATATTTATCTACAAGCTCATTTACAATAGTATGTTGGTAACAAAATATATATATAACCAAAAAAGATGGCTAAGCTTAAGTTATACCGAGATTAACGTTTCAAGACTATTGAAACTTGGCCGAAGGAGTCCATTAAGTAGAATTATTTTAATGTATCTAGACTAATACAAACACTATCCATTTCATGGAATAAATTTTTTATTGTTGCATCAAATCTTCTGACTAACATTGAACTTGGTATGTATTTTGGGAGACTTGTACCTTACGAGAGTCTACTCACTGTTACTATTAATCTTCATAGTAAGTCACTGATATGTGAGCCATACTCACTGATAGGTCTGGGCATAAAATCCGAACCCAAATTGAACCGAACTCGAACCAAAACCCGATCCGTTATCCGATCCGAACGTAAAATACCCGAACGGTTTTGTAGGTGGTACAAAAATATCCGAACCAAGTGTTATTAACCAACCCGAACGGGTAACCCGAAAAATCCAAATTAATAGTCAATATAAATATTTTGAAATATATATAAGTATTTCAATTATTAAATTCAATATTTGTGGTAATATTATATATAATAATAAATATTAAAATTATAATAAATTCTTTAAGCACACAATTAGTTATAAACAAGTATTTTATAATTTGTTCATTGAAATAAAAAGTCTACTCTCTATAAGGCAATACATATTGTTTACAAATGATGTTTGTTTTCATGCTTGATTTAACATTTTATTATTATTTTATCAATTTTATATGTGACAGATTAATTTTTATTTAATTTAGATGTTTTTCTTTATGTTTTACTTCAAAAATTTTGTTTTTTACTTTGGTTATATCCGAACCGAACCGATATAACCCGAATCCGTACGATATATGATTACTTTATGGGTTTTATGATGCAATACAATTTTGAACCGAACCTGAAGTGTTATTATCCGAACCCGACCCGTACTAATAAAATTTTAGTATGGGACCTAGAAGCGTAAATCCGAAAATCCGAAAACCCGAAAAACCCGACCCGAATGACAACGGGTACCCGAACGCCCAGACCTACTCACTAATGTCAATGAGCATTATGCTTCCTACAAATGAGATAGATAGAAGTTTGGAACATCTTGCTGGCCTACTTGCAGTTGCAGAAGATTACTCAAAAGTATCGTATTAATCTGGTGTTGTCTAAGCGAATAGTAAGCCACTTCCAATCTCGTCCATAGGATTTAAACTTTTACATATTTCCTAAAAGGCCGAAAAGTTTCTACTGGGCCACCAAATAAAGGCCCAATTTATCAGAAACCCTAGTAAACCCTTTAAAAGGCATTATAGGTTTCAGCTGCTGCTGCTTACGGAGTAGTCGCATTGAGATCGATCCTACGAAGCAGCAAAAATGGCCGTCCCTTTACTTACGAAGAAGGTGGTGAAGAAGAGGTCCGCCAAGTTCATCAGACCCCAGAGCGACCGCAGAATCACCGTCAAGGTAACCACTTTTAGGGTTTTAGAAGATCAATCTCTAGGTTGCTTGTAGCTGAATCTTTAAAGTTTGCATTTTCAGCTGAGTCTTTAAACTATACGATAGCAAGATTGTAGCTGAGTCTTAAAGTTTGCATCTTTACGATTCACTCAAGTAATTTTATCATATTACAGAATCGTTTGAGCTTGACATTGTGTCTTGACATGTTTTGTCTTGATTTTTGGTTTCGTTCGTGCTCATTTACACGATTGTGATTCGTTCCTGTTTCTCAGGAAAGCTGGAGGAGGCCAAAGGGTATTGACTCCAGGGTCCGAAGGAAGTTCAAGGGAGTGACATTGATGCCCAATGTTGGTTACGGATCTGACAAGAAGACACGTCACTACCTCCCCAATGGGTTCAAGAAGTTTGTTGTGCACAACACGAGTGACCTCGAGTTGTTGATGATGCACAACAGGACTTACTGCGCAGAGATCGCCCACAACGTCTCCACCAAGAAGAGGAAGGCTATTGTCGAGAGAGCTTCTCAGCTGGATATTGTGGTTACCAACAGGCTTGCTAGGCTCCGCAGCCAAGAAGACGAGTGAAGATAACAAGAAGTTGCTTGTTTGTTGCATTTCCCTTTTGTTATAAGACGATTTTGGCTTCTTCTTTTGTGTTTGCTGTCAAACAAACTAGAGTTTTGGTTTAAGACAGAGTATGTTAAGACCGTTCCTAAACTATTTCAGATTCACTGTTTCTCAAAGATTGAGCCTTTCTTGGTCTGATATTTATTTGAATTTATTGGAGAAGAGGTGCTTAAGCTATGAATACTAG
>JAAMPC010000313.1:0-37501 GCA_016771965.1 Brassica carinata | reverse complement strand
TCTGACACGTGTAGAGCAAATCTAGTAACCATCGCTTTGAATTAACAGCCGCAAAAAACAATGATGTCAGCTCTGCGCCACGTGGATCATGTTGTGTGGTAGAAAATGATATGTTTACATGCATTAGTAAATCTACGATCTAGATTCGTCTCGAGACCACCAACTTGACCCACTCAAATAGCTGGTGCTAATTGTCTTTCCCTACGATTAATCAAAGTTTAAACATTGCTGGATTCTTGGAGTAGTTGATTTCTTTTATTCCATAGGAGTAATTAACAATTAAAATGATTTCTTAATACTATTGTTAACAAAACTATTTGTAAACACAAATTCAAATAGTGACACTGAATATTGCGATTTAGATTTAACATTACTCCCTCTGTTTTATATTAAATGTCATTTTAATCATTTTTCTTGTTATATAAAAAGTGTCACTTTACAATTTAAATGCAAATTATATTAAATTTCAGCTGAAAATTAATTGCAAACTGAATTGATTTTATAAATAATTTTATATATCTGAAATACAATTGGTTAAAGAGGTGTAATCAATAACAATTTACATATATTTCAGTCATTTTCTTAATCTGTGTGAAAAATGTCAAAGTGGTACTTATCACTTTAAAAACCTTATAATGTAGTGTATAATTTAAAAATAATTAAAACAGAGCAATTTAAAGAAAAAGAAGGTACGTACCACTTTAAACAAAAAAAAAAAAAGGTACGTACCACTTGTATTATTTTATTGTTCAACATCAATTCATGTGTTTTGACAGTTCTATTTCATCACTCAACAATTTTGTTGCGTGATTGTTTGACATTAATGGTTCTAAAAATGAACATTAGTAGCAAAACATAGCTATGATGATGACATTTTTGTATGTTGGTTGAAAAAATAATATTTTATCAACAATGATAATGACTTGTGTTTTCGTATTGAAGTATTTATATCAAACAATTGATGTTATTCTGGCGAAGAAGCATGACACACAACATTTTGAATAAGTGCAGCAACTAATATCACAAAAATTATAAACAAAGTGCAGCAACTAATATCACAAAAACTATAAACAAACAATTAAGACAATAAAATATTAAAAATACATGTTGTAATAAAATAAACATTGACATAATTAAAAACTGATTTTCTTCACGAGAATGATGCTCTTACACTCACTCGAAAATGCTCATCGCGTCTAAAATTTCCAACAATATATTCGTCGGCTTTCAATAAAATAATTTAGAATGGCAAGTTGAGATTTATTTTAACATGTTAATGTTACTCTTTGCTTTTTTTTTCTCTAAACTGAAACAAATTATTTATTTTGGGAAATGATTAGTAATTATTGTAACGCATTAAAACCAGGACGATACAGTACTTCAAAAGAATCATTAACATGCATAAACCCAAAATTAAAATTCAAAAAAAAATAATTACAAAGCTATATAGATACAAGTCGATGTCGCAAAGTAGCCAAAGACTTATAATAAAGAGAGAAAAAAACGTTATTATTTTTTTCTCAATTGATTTTATTATATTTCTTGTCTTTATGGGAAACACTCAAGAAGTCATAAGCATATTCCCTAATATATACGGTAACGATGCAAACATAGCAAATGCTATTTCTAGTGAAACCCCTAAAAACAGAGAGAGAGAGAGAACATCTTCCTCTTCTTCTTCTTCAACATCTCGAAAAAACTCACAAACCAGAGAGAATCAACGAATCAACAGGTGAGGAATTCGAAATCCAAGCGAGCCCCCGAACTCGCCCAGATTCTCGCTTTCTCCACCGACTCAATTTCAATCTTCGATTTTTCACACAGAACCCATCGTAAAGGTTCCAACTTTCTCCACCCCCATGGCGGAATTAACGAAAGAAACATCTTTACCGAAGGACAGAACCAGCCCGCAAGCCCTCATCCTGGGCCGCTACGAGATGGGCAAGCTCCTGGGCCACGGGACCTTCGCCAAGGTCTACCTCGCCCGCAACGTCAAAACAGGGGAGAGCGTCGCCATCAAAGTCATCGACAAGGAGAAGATCCTCAAAGGCGGTCTCATCGCCCACATCAAGCGCGAGATCTCCATCCTCCGCCGCGTCCGCCACCCGAACATCGTCCAGCTCTTCGAGGTCATGGCCACGAAAGCCAAGATCTACTTCGTCATGGAGTACGTCAGAGGAGGCGAGCTCTTCAACAAGGTGGCGAAAGGGCGGCTCAAGGAGGAGGTCGCTCGACGGTACTTCCAGCAGCTCATCTCCGCCGTCACGTTCTGCCACGCACGCGGCGTCTACCACCGCGACATCAAGCCGGAGAATCTCCTCCTCGACGAGAACGGGAACCTCAAAGTCTCGGACTTTGGACTCAGCGCGGTGTCGGATCAGATCCGGCAGGACGGGCTTTTCCACACGTTTTGTGGGACACCTGCTTACGTGGCGCCGGAGGTTTTGGCTAGGAAAGGGTACGATGCGGCTAAGGTTGATATTTGGTCGTGCGGCGTCGTTTTGTTCGTGTTGATGGCTGGTTACCTCCCGTTTCATGATCGTAACGTGATGGCGATGTACAAGAAGATTTACAAAGGTGAGTTTAGATGTCCGAGATGGTTCTCTCCCGAGCTCACGAGGTTGTGTTCTCGTCTTCTTGAGACGAATCCGGAGAAACGGTTTACTTTCCCCGAGATTATGGAGAATTCTTGGTTCAAGAAAGGGTTTAAACATGTTAAATTCTATGTGGAAGATGATAAGCTTTGCAATGTTGATGATGATGATGAGTTGGAGACTGGTTCTGTTGAATCTGATCGGTCTTCTACTGTTTCTGAATCGGATGTTGAGTATTTCAAGCCTGCGAGGAGAGTTGGAGGGTTGCCTAGACCGGCGAGTTTGAATGCTTTTGATATCATATCGTTCTCGCAAGGATTTGATTTATCGGGTCTGTTTGATGATGATGGGGAAGGGTCTAGGTTTGTCTCGGGAGCTCCGGTTTCGAAGATTATATCGAAGCTGGAAGAGATTGCTAAAGTTGTGAGCTTTACGGTGAGGAAGAAGGATTGTAGGGTGAGTCTTGAAGGTTCGAGACAAGGAGTGAAAGGTCCTTTGACGATTGCTGCGGAGATATTTGAGTTGACACCATCTTTGGTTGTTGTGGAAGTTAAGAAGAAAGGAGGTGACAAGACAGAGTACGAAGAGTTTTGTAACAAGGAGTTGAAACCAAAGCTCCAGAACTTGACAGCTGATGAAGAGCCTGTGGCGACTTCAGCGGTTGATGAAACCGCGTCTGCGATCGCGGATTCTCCACCGGTTTGTTTCTTGCCTTCTGACACCGAGTAGAAGATGAGATCATGAGGGTTTTTGTTAACTCAACTGATGATGGAAAAAAAAGCTGCTTAGGGTTGGTGAAATGTAGAACCGAAGTATGTCACAATTATATGTTACGTTTTTACAGTTGGAGAGATCGTTAGAGAAATGAGATACAGACTTTGAGTTATGTTTTTACTAACCTTTTAGCAGTTTTTTGTGTTCTTGTGTGTGTGTGGGAGAACTTGTAAACAGTTTCGCATCAGATCTTTAATATGTATAAAACAATGAAATCAAATAAAGAGACTTGTTTTCTTCTTCTTAAAAATCCCCTTTAATATGTAAAAGATTTGTTCTATTTTTGGTTTGTCTTTTATTTGCTTAAAATGTGTATGAAACAAGAAGAGAAGAACGTTCTTGTTCTTGTGTTTTTCTGTTTTTCTTGAAGACTTGAATGGTGGAAAGTTCAGATAGTGAATATCAGGAGTTTTAACTATTTGTGGGTAAAGAAATTGACATGCACCATGTGGAGTGTTTTTGTCACTGTGTTAAAAGCAAGTTGGTTTTGAGATGATGAAAGCAATTTGTCACGGCTTTGGCTTTTTCTAGTAAATTATTATAAATATCTGTATGATTTGATTTGACAATCACAGATACGAAAAAGTTTTGTTTTTGCTTGATGTGGCCAAGCTTTCTCGATTCTACATGTGAGTGTAAAGCATATATGTTTGTGATGCTGATTTGAATGATGCATTAATGATGCAAGTTCTTTTGGAGTTTTTGTTTGAATGTGATTATTGATAATCAGTCTAATCTGTTTTATTCTTTTTGTTTTATTGCTTGAAAAATGGTATACGGGTAATACTAATATCAGCGATGATTGGGTTTATGTAAATGATGAGCATAATAACTTGTCGAGGAAAAAAAAGGAAACAGAAGTTTTACTCTAAATTTAGAAAGCCAGAAGTTCTAATCTTCCTTTTCTTTCCTTCATGTAAATAATGGTTCTTGCAAGTGGTGAGTCTGTGACCCAATTTATCAGAACCAACCACATGCTCCCATAAAAGCCCATCTGAAAATGTCTTTTAGTTCTTTTAATTAAAAAAACGTTTAAATTGCATAGAAATAATAGTGGTATCTATATTTTATTAATTCAGAAGTACACTTTAAAAATACCCTTTAGTTTTTCAACTTATTTACAATGGCATGCCATTAAGATTATTAATTAAATTTCCTATTTTAATGCTTGTCTTTTTCAGTTCCATTAATGTGTTGTTTTAAAATAAAATTTAACTTCCCTTCTCTAATTAAATCAATTTTAATTTTATCTTTATTATTAAAATAGTTTCCTAATATTTCCTAAAATAATTTTAGCATTAATATGACGATTTAATAATTTCCTAAAATAACTATTTGTTATATAATTCACTTTTATTAATTCTTTACAAATCTTAAATCAACATTTTAATATATTATATATCTATAAAATCTGAATAAATGAATTGATGTTACAAAATCTATTCTTTATTTATCTATTTCATGTATCTTACTAACTCATAGTTATTTATTTCTACATATTTGAAATTATCGAAATTGAATAATATATTTCATATTATTTATTTCGACATATTTGAAATTATCGAAATTGAATAATATATTTCATATATAATGTATCATTATCTATCTTTTTATTTATTTTCCGTATTTTTTATATAATACTAAATATTTGTGACACATTTGATTGTTAATAAAAATGCAAAAGAAACTCCATGTAGTAAAATTAACTATTACAAATGCATCATTGGTTTAAGCAAAAAAAAAATAAAATAAAATAAATACCCGTCCGGTCGGGCGGGTCAATGTCTAGTATATCTTTATAAGAGAACTGGACAATATATTTTTGATAAAAGAATTTAAAATTTTGTACAGAAAAAAAAAATTTCATATAAAATAGAATTTGAAATCATAATACGTTTGATACAGCATCTCTGCAAGACCAATAATAACAGTAGATACATTAATTAGAAACTCGTTTCTTTTTTTTTTTGACATCTGTTAGAAACTCGTTAATATTGACTTTTCGGCCTTAATTATGCACAGTACGATTTATTTTATACATAAAAGTGCGTACAATAAATGTAGACTTGTTGACAATAAAAACGTAGAGTATGCCATATTTTATTTAATCTAAAAATCACTCAATGATGTGTTGGGAAGAAGTTGATGAAAGTTGCCATGTTATTCTATTAACATCGTTCTGGAGATGTATATGGTTCATCTTCTGAACATTAGTCCTTGTGTTTTGTTTTCTTACTATGGATACGGAATCTAAAAGAAGGAATATTCGAATGTTACAAAGATTCAACACCAGCCATTCACTTTTTAATTAGAGACAGCCACTCACTTAATTTCCACAACATACCACTTTCCACTGGTTTAATATAAAAGCGTATAAAATATATATATATAAGGGCGCATACGTATTTACATGAAACAATACATTTAAGTTGGTCATTTTTGTAATGCTTTGCCATTTTGAACAATTAGAGTAGAACACTATACTCAATACATCTAAAACATTACAGAAAATTACGAAATGGCCAAAACAACAAAAGTGGGAAAATAGTTCAACTTGGGAAAGAGAAAACAAAATAAAACTTGATGTTTGTATTCATATAATTAAGAAGAAGTCTTCTTGACGTTTTACAGCTTTTGTTATTCCTTACTCTATAACACAATTGAGCAATAAGTTTATGCATCTCGTAACTACGTCTCACTCACTCACACACACATAAAGACACTTCACATGATCTCATCTCTACTTAGACCAACTATTACACAAGATTATATGTTAAGCCTTACAAAACTCACATGCCCATATCAATAATTAAGTGGCTGATCTATTTGACTTCCAGGCTCCACCTCTAGCGGCAGCTGCATCCTCCGCACGTGCACACCTAAGAGACGACGCTATTCTCTAATTCTCCCCTACTCATGCAACGAGACGTGTAATATTTTTTCCGGAGAGCAAGAAAATCCTCCACGATCCTCCTAAGTGTCTCTCTCGCCTCAGCTTACCAGCCTTCCATCCATAGAAGACTATTCTCTAGGGAAGAATTCCACGTTGGTGCAAAGTAGCTAGAGCAGCTTCGGTCTGATAGCTCCCATCGATCGTTTTCTTTTGTTGTTTACGATTTTACCAACGAGTTCTGCGATTTTGATGATTATCGGCGTTGGATCGTTAAACATGAGCACGTCTCTGAGACAAAATTATATGTTTAGCCTGTAAATTCGTCCAACCATAGTAACATTCTTTTCTAGTATTCTCAATCCCAGAACTCGAAGTAGTTCTATAGTAATACTCGCCATCTCTTTTCGTTGGCTGAATTCGTGAGTTTTGTTAAATGTTACTCATTGTTCTTATATATATATTCATTGGATTGGTCCAGGTATGTACTTCTAACTATATTATAAGTTTATGCCTACAAAAAAATATTATATTATATATGTGTGTTACGATGGGCATTTTTGGTCTAGTTCTGGTTTAACTTTTATTAAATTGGATGTTTTTTCTTTAAATCGGAGGAAAAAATATTCGTAAATTTTGATTCGATTTGATATCCGTTTTGATTTAAACCAAAAATCCGAATATACATAACTTTATGAAAACCAAATACTAATATGTAATATCTATAAAAAAACTAAGAAATTGACAAATTTTTAGTATTCTTAAGACTGGATATTCATTATGATCTGTTATATATAATACATATACATATATTTAAAGAATTATATATATATATATTATATTATATTATATCTTATGTAAGTTTTCTAATATTTTTATTTATTAAATTGACTATTTTAGTTATTAGAGTTTTAAAAATTAAATATCTTTTTATTATAAAATATTATATATATATATATTATAATTCTAGTTTTAATTTTTATTATATTTATATGGATAGAAACATATATCCGATTAAAAATATAAAAGATCAGATATCCAAATATTGAATATCCGGTTAGCTACTGATCGAATCAGATTAGATAATTGATCTGGTTGACGTGGATCAAAAATACCTTTAAAACATAGATATTTTTCCTGCTCACCTTTAGTTTAACGATCGTTGTGTTTTGAACAGGAACAGTAACATACAAAAGAGGATGGATGAATATAGTAATCTCTTCCGGGACAATTTCACTTTGATTTTTTCGAAATACAAAATATTGGTTTTAGTGGGTAGAAATGTTAAAATGAGTTAGTTCGTTCGGCTCTTGGATTTTTCTATGACTTTGTTCATCTTGGTTCATTTGATATATGAGACTTAATATGTAAACGTGAACTTAATTATAATCTTCAAACGATTACATCGTCCGAGAATTCAACCTCAAACCTAATGTAAAATTCTTAAACATTGATCAGTTGGCTACAGCATTTCCACATATACACTTATTTTAGATGTAAGATTTCATAGGTATAATGATTGAATTTACGGAGTATCATTTTGTTAAAAAAAACGAAAATATTAAACATCTAGAAGCTCATACTCAACTATGTAAATTCCTAATATTTTTAATTAGATATAACATTTTTTATATTATCTCAATCCAATATAGAGCAAATTTTAGATTGTAGGTATGGGATATACTGTGGGACCTGTCGTTTTAAGACTATTCCGACATAATACAGTTAATTGTTGAAAAGTTTTAATGACTTTAGGACACCTCAAAAGAAAATGAATGCACGTGACTTTAAAGTTTCACCTAATTCATTTAACTTTACTGTCAGAGATTATCACAACACATAACCGTAAAATACAAAGCCCAACGGCATTCAATTTGATGGGCTTAAAACGACAATGGTAATCCATGTCAAGCGAACAAAACGGTTGATCATTAAAACTATTTTGTTTTCGGGTTTGATTTTACATTCCGATTCAAATTTTCTAACCATATTGGATGGACGTTGATCATTAAAACTATTAAAGTTGTATTGGAATTGTTGATGATCAGAAGTTACTGCCAAGTGCCTAGAGGAGTGCAATTTGTCTTTAATCCAAGCTTAGTGTTGACTCAAATCCTTTAAACAATTGTATAATTTGTAACGTATATAATCAATCATGTGATCAGTTCAAAAAAGGTCACTGAAAGTCGATCTTACATTTATTAAAATGTTATAAATTATATGGACACATTCATTTAATAATTCATCTTGCTTTTCAAAGTGTAATAAAATAAGAGTGTACAGAGAGAGTATATGCGTGTAGGGCTGAGCTGTGTAAGACCTGTCTATTTCTCTCTCTAATAATTCTTTCTTCACACTGTTTGTTTTCTAACTCCTTGTCTTCATTTTACCCTTCGCCATCCTTCAAATCTCTCACTATCTGCCATTCTACTCTCAAATGTATGGTTCTTTGAAGCAATGAAGACGAAGAAGATGGCTCAGATCTACGTCCTTTTTGTTCTTCATTTTACCTTCTTGTTTTTCACTAGTCTCTCACACTCTTATTCACTCACTAGTTCCAACAGCGATCTTTCAGACAAAGAAGTCCATCTGATCCGACAGCGACAGCTTCTCTATTACCGCGACGACTTTGGCGACCGTGGCGAGAATGTCGTCGTCGACCCATCTCTCGTTTTCGAGAATCCACGTCTACGAAGTGCTTACATAGCTCTTCAAGCTTGGAAGCAAGCCATTCTCTCTGATCCAAACAACTTCACCACCAACTGGATCGGCTCGGACGTCTGCAGCTACACCGGCGTTTACTGTGCTCCGGCGCCGGATAACCCACGTATCCGTACAGTCGCCGGGATAGATCTCAACCACGCGGACATTGCTGGATACTTGCCTCAGGAGCTTGGTTTGTTAACGGATCTTGCTCTGTTCCATGTTAACTCGAACCGGTTTTGTGGAACCGTACCGCATCGGTTTAACCGGCTCAAGCTTCTTTTCGAACTAGATCTCAGCAATAACCGGTTCGCCGGTATATTTCCTGCGGTTATCCTCCAGTTACCGTCGCTGAAGTTTCTGGATCTACGGTTTAACGAGTTTGAAGGACCTGTACCGAGAGAGCTCTTCAGTAAAGATCTAGATGCGATTTTCATTAACCATAACCGGTTCCGGTTCGAGTTACCGGATAATCTTGGAGATTCACCGGTTTCCGTCATAGTCGTGGCGAACAATCAGTTCCACGGTTGTATTCCGACGAGTTTGGGCGATATGAGGAACTTGGAAGAGATCATCTTCATGAACAATGGGTTTGACTCATGTTTGCCGTCGGAGATCGGACGGTTGAAAAACGTCACCGTGTTTGATTTCAGTTTCAACGAGCTCGTGGGGTCGTTACCGGCGAGTACCGGCGGTATGGTTTCTTTGGAGCAATTAAATGTGGCGCATAATAGATTCTCCGGGAAGATTCCGGCGAGTATTTGTCAGTTGCCGAGACTGGAGAACTTTAATTTCAGCTACAATTTCTTCACCGGAGAGCCGCCGGTATGTATCGGTTTGCCTGGGGCTGATGATCGGCGTAACTGTCTACCGGCGAGACCAGCGCAGAGATCTCCGGGGCAATGTGCGGCGTTCTTGTCTTTGCCGCCGGTGAATTGTGCATCGTTTGGATGTGGACGGTCAGTCACTCCTAGTCCTCCGCCGCCTTGCATAGAACACTCTCCGCCTCCACCTCCGGCCGTACATTACACTCCTCCGCCATCACCTGTTTACCACAACTCACCTCCACCACCACCGGTTTATCACTATCTATCCCCACCACCTCCACCAACGCCAGTATATTCTCCTCCGCCGCCTTGCATAGAACACTCTCCGCCTCCACCTCCGGCCGTACATTACACTCCTCCGCCATCACCTGTTTACCACAACTCACCTCCACCACCACCGGTTTATCACTATCTATCCCCACCACCTCCACCAACGCCAGTATATTCTCCTCCGCCGCCTTGCATAGAACACTCTCCGCCTCCACCTCCGGCCGTACATTACACTCCTCCGCCATCACCTGTTTACCACAACTCACCTCCACCACCACCGGTTTATCACTATCTATCCCCACCACCTCCACCAACGCCAGTATATTCTCCTCCGCCGCCTTGCATAGAACACTCTCCGCCTCCACCTCCGGCCGTACATTACACTCCTCCGCCATCACCTGTTTACCACAACTCACCTCCACCACCACCGGTTTATCACTATCTATCCCCACCACCTCCACCAACGCCAGTATATTCTCCTCCGCCGCCTTGCATAGAACACTCTCCGCCTCCACCTCCGGCCGTACATTACACTCCTCCGCCATCACCTGTTTACCACAACTCACCTCCACCACCACCTCACCACCGTCGCCACCTCAATTTTCACCCCACCGCCAGCCCTTACTATTACAGCTCACCACCTCCACCAACGCCAGTATATTCTCCTCCGCCGCCTTGCATAGAACACTCTCCGCCTCCACCTCCGGCCGTACATTACACTCCTCCGCCATCACCTGTTTACCACAACTCACCTCCACCACCACCGGTTTATCACTATCTATCCCCACCACCTCCACCAACGCCAGTATATTCTCCTCCGCCGCCTTGCATAGAACACTCTCCGCCTCCACCTCCGGCCGTACATTACACTCCTCCGCCATCACCTGTTTACCACAACTCACCTCCACCACCACCGGTTTATCACTATCTATCCCCACCACCTCCACCAACGCCAGTATATTCTCCTCCGCCGCCTTGCATAGAACACTCTCCGCCTCCACCTCCGGCCGTACATTACACTCCTCCGCCATCACCTGTTTACCACAACTCACCTCCACCACCACCGGTTTATCACTATCTATCCCCACCACCTCCACCAACGCCAGTATATTCTCCTCCGCCGCCTTGCATAGAACACTCTCCGCCTCCACCTCCGGCCGTACATTACACTCCTCCGCCATCACCTGTTTACCACAACTCACCTCCACCACCACCGGTTTATCACTATCTATCCCCACCACCTCCACCAACGCCAGTATATTCTCCTCCGCCGCCTTGCATAGAACACTCTCCGCCTCCACCTCCGGCCGTACATTACACTCCTCCGCCATCACCTGTTTACCACAACTCACCTCCACCACCACCGGTTTATCACTATCTATCCCCACCACCTCCACCAACGCCAGTATATTCTCCTCCGCCGCCTTGCATAGAACACTCTCCGCCTCCACCTCCGGCCGTACATTACACCTCCGCCATCACCTGTTTACCACAACTCACCTCCACCACCACCGGTTTATCACTATCTATCCCCACCACCTCCACCAACGCCAGTATATTCTCCTCCGCCGCCTTGCATAGAACACTCTCCGCCTCCACCTCCGGCCGTACATTACACTCCTCCGCCATCACCTGTTTACCACAACTCACCTCCACCACCACCTCCGCCGCCGACATACTACCCACCGCAGCCAACTCCATCACATCCACCACAACCATCTCCCTCACAGCCACCGCAATCTCCAGTTTACTGCACTCACCCTCCTCCACCACCACCTCCTCACTCACCGTCGCCACCTCAATTTTCACCCCCACCGCCAGCCCCTTACTATTACAGCTCACCACCTCCACCGCCACATTACTCCTTACCTCCACCACCGCACTCACCCCCACCACCGGTTTATCACTATCTATCCCCACCACCTCCACCAACGCCAGTATATTCTCCTCCGCCGCCTTGCATAGAACACTCTCCGCCTCCACCTCCGGCCGTACATTACACTCCTCCGCCATCACCTGTTTACCACAACTCACCTCCACCACCACCGGCCGTCCACTATACTCCGCCGCCATCTTCGCCACCTCCGCCGGTGATTCACCAAAGCCCACCACCGCCACCTCCTGGTTACGAGGGACCACTACCGCCGATTCCCGGAGTATCGTACGCTTCTCCTCCACCGCCTCCCTTCTATTAATTCTTTTCAGGCTTTTTCTCGCATGGGTCCCATCAATTATATGCCAAAACCCGAAACTGAAACGCTGTCGTCTCACACCGATGGATATATATATATGAACACGGCGTCGTTTATAACATTTATTTCAGAGGTGTGTGTGGTGGACTGGTGAGAGATTCTCTGAAAGATATATATTGGCCAGGAGGAAAATTATCTAAGATAAATTAGGAGTTGCGGGGAAAAAATTATGTATAAGAGAAATTATTATGAAATGGAGCAAATCATCTTTATGCTCCTTATATCTTTCATCAGTCTTGTTTAACTTATATAATAAAACTCATTGTTGCTTAAATTGTTTTGTATTTTCGTTTTATAAACTAAATTATCTTTTTGAAATTTTTTTTCCATATGCCTATCTTTGTAGAAATTCTCACTTCTATTTATATCTTAATTACATGAAAAATGTGTGTGATTGAATTCGGTCTAAAGTGATAAACTAAGTAGGAATAAGAGCATCAGCATTGGTTGAAGCTCTATAAGTATTCTCAAATAATATTTTAAAATTGTAATTAAATAATAAATGACATGTGGCAGATTGATGTTCTTAAACTCTAACTAATGTTTTCAAATGAATTTGAGAACACAATCCTCTTCTTTTTCTTTCTTTTCCTTAATTTGTCATTTATTTTAATTGATGAGAACACTCTTAAGAGCTTATCAATGTAAATGCTCAAATGTAGTGCACTTGCACCTCCTGACTACTTGCACAATGATTAGTGAATATTATTTCTGTTGGTACATGGATAGTTCCAAATAGTTCTAACACCATTATTAGTTCATCTCTATTTTTTATGTTATAGCGGAGGAATTTTAAAATGAAATGATATTTTGTTACAATATGTTTAGTTATGATAAAATGTTATGTTTTCCTTTTTTTTAAACACAGATGTTATGTTTTCCATTTTATAGAAAAATGCTAGTTTGTTATTTTAAATATTGGGAAAATAACGCTAGGTCTTTCCATTTGTCTTTTTTGAATCTTCTATATTAACCCAGATAACATCTTCTCTCTGTCTAATGGTGTCCTCGTCGTGTTCTTCAACAGCTCTTTTGCAAAGCAAATTCGATTTTATAGTATTGCCAATTACTGTTATCATTGACCATTTCTATTGTCGAACAATAGTAATTACTTTTAAAAAATAAATAAGAGGATATAAGTTACTGTGTATATAATGGATTTCAAATCCGGGGTTTTTGTTTGGGCCTTAGGGGCCAGTTTGTAAAATCTGGGCTTCGACCCATAATAAAAATACTTTAGATGGCAAAAAAAAAAAAAAAGTTACTGTGTATATTAGCTACTTTTTGGGACCCTAGACCAGCCATGTGGATACTTAATTTGTACATTGGACTTTTAATATACGATGGAGAAATTAAGAAAACTACACATTAAATTTTAATATTTCATATAGTTAAAAATAGATTCTTAAAATTTTATTTTAGTAAAAACATAACTTCTGTATTTAATATACTATCTTTTTACCCTAATTTTAATATACTTTCTTACTTATATGTACGTATAGTTTATTCAAAATAAATGTATGTATAGTTATTAATTTACAAAATTATACTTACAGTTATATATATATATCTTTCAAAAAATATATATCTATATAAAATTTCCAATATAAGTTTTTTGTGGTCCAATTATGTTTCCAATCTTATTATTTATTTTAAAAATATTATTATTACGCTCAAGACATAATAGATCTTATTGCTAACTGTCCAGTCTAAACATGTTAATGCCTGGTGGTAATTTGACCGTGACTACTACGTTTTGTTTGTCATTGTTCATCTATCCTATAATTTCCGAATGCTGTCGCCACCATTCGCAGCCGTACGTCGACATATGTTCGATATAGTAGCAATGTAACGTATTACACCACACGTGTATTGGTACTGACTATAGAGTATCCGAGTCATAACCAAATCTGTAACGTAATAACCGAATAGGATCCAACTCATATATATTTCGCTCAAAAACAAGACAAAAGCATACAATCTACTTATCATCCTCTAATCTATTAATTAAAATATTTTAGTAACTACGAACAAAATAAGAATTCAAAAAACGAATATTAGAAATTATATAATGCCAAGATTAGTACGTATAACCTTGTTGTTATTATCCTCCATCTCTGTTACATACTCCTCTATCTCTGTTACATACTTGATAACGTCCGATCTACAACCTTTGCCCTTTGAAATTAGGCCACACTTTGGGTCTGAGGATCACCTTTGTGAGAGTATCATCATCCGATGCAATAATGACTCTGTTGAGATGATGAAAGCTTAAGCTCTCCAAGGACCACAACAGAGCTTTGTATTTTGCTTCATCCAGAGACTTGACATTAATGAACACCCGTCTACTATGCATGAGAATTTTGCCCTCTCATTTCTCACCACCCAAACTCTTCCATTTCTTGAGACTTTCTTATCAAAATTCACTCCAATGTTGCACTTTATCCAGTCTGCTGTGTGGCTCCCAACATTTCCTAACTGCCTCGAGCCTTTCTCTCCTCCTCTTCCTTCTCTCTTTCTTGTTTTGTGCATTCAACCAGAACTGTGCTTCCTCTGAAATTTTCTCCACCGTCCTGCTTAATGACTGCCTTCCCTTCAAAGATGATTCCATTTCTAGTCTTCCATAAATACCACATATTTCTAACCTTCTCATCAACCTCCATGCTGATTCTTTTTCATATGAGTATTTTTTAATAGAAATTCTCACTTCTATTTATCAGTATATCTTAACTACATGACACTTGTTTGTGATTGAATTCGCTCTAAAGTGATAAACTAAGGAGGGAATGTATGTGCACTTGCACTTCCAGACTACTCAGAGCATCTCCAACCCAAGACCTCATTTTAAAGGGAGAAAAACTTCATAATGAGAATTTGAGGGTTGGTTACTCCAACCATGAATCATCAAAGCAATACTTAAAAGTTTATTTATTTGTATTATAATCCTTGATATTAACAAAATTTACTAATATTTATGACAAGAAATAACTACAAGAAATAACTACAAGATCATCTCCAATGGTTTACTCTATTTTTTACTCTAAAATAGAGTAACTCAGTAATAGAGTTTGAGTTTACTCCAATGGTACTCTATTTTAGAGTGAAAAATAGAGTGATGAACAAAAAAAAAAGTTACTCTATATTCGGAGTAAAACTATTTTTTACTCTATTATAGAGTGAAAAATAGAGTAACATTGAATCATTTTTACTTTAAACTCTATTTTAGAGTAGAAAATAGAATGGGATTGAAGATGTTTTAAAGATCAAAAAGAAAATACAAGATATTTTGAAGATTTAAGGTTGGGTTGGAATGACACAAAACCTCAAAATTCGAGGATTTTGGGTTGAGTTGGAGATGCTTTGCATAGTGATATTATTTCTGTTGGTACATGGATGGATGGTTCCAGGGTAGTTCCAACACCATTTTAGTTCAGCTTTATTTTTTATTTTGTAACGGAAAAATTTTAAGTTACAGATTGTATTTTGTTATAGTATGTTCATTGAGAACCCATGTTTTTATTTATGATAAAATGTGATTTTTCATTTTATAAAAAATGTGATTTTTACTTTAAACTCTATTTTAGAGTGAAAAATAGAGTAACATTGAATCATTTTTACTTTAAACTCTATTTTAGAGTGAAAAATAGAGTAACATTGAATCATTTTTACTTTAAACTCTATTTTAGAGTGAAAAATAGAGTAACATTGAATCATTTTTACTTTAAACTCTATTTTAGAGTAGAAAATAGAATGGGATTGAAGATGTTTTAAAGATCAAAAAGAAAATACAAGATATTTTGAAGATTTAAGGTTGGGTTGGAATGACACAAAACCTCAAAATTCGAGGATTTTGGGTTGAGTTGGAGATGCTTTGCATAGTGATATTATTTCTGTTGGTACATGGATGGATGGTTCCAGGGTAGTTCCAACACCATTTTAGTTCAGCTTTATTTTTTATTTTGTAACGGAAAAATTTTAAGTTACAGATTGTATTTTGTTATAGTATGTTCATTGAGAACCCATGTTTTTATTTATGATAAAATGTGATTTTTCATTTTATAAAAAATGTGATTTTTCATTTTATAAAAAATGTGATTTTTCATTTTATAAAAAATGTGATTTTTCATTTTATAAAAAATGTGATTTTTACTTTAAACTCTATTTTAGAGTGAAAAATAGAGTAACATTGAATCATTTTTACTTTAAACTCTATTTTAGAGTGAAAAATAGAGTAACATTGAATCATTTTTACTTTAAACTCTATTTTAGAGTGAAAAATAGAGTAACATTGAATCATTTTTACTTTAAACTCTATTTTAGAGTGAAAAATAGAGTAACATTGAATCATTTTTACTTTAAACTCTATTTTAGAGTGAAAAATAGAGTAACATTGAATCATTTTTACTTTAAACTCTATTTTAGAGTGAAAAATAGAGTAACATTGAATCATTTTTACTTTAAACTCTATTTTAGAGTGAAAAATAGAGTAACATTGAATCATTTTTACTTTAAACTCTATTTTAGAGTGAAAAATAGAGTAACATTGAATCATTTTTACTTTAAACTCTATTTTAGAGTGAAAAATAGAGTAACATTGAATCATTTTTACTTTAAACTCTATTTTAGAGTGAAAAATAGAGTAACATTGAATCATTTTTACTTTAAACTCTATTTTAGAGTGAAAAATAGAGTAACATTGAATCATTTTTACTTTAAACTCTATTTTAGAGTGAAAAATAGAGTAACATTGAATCATTTTTACTTTAAACTCTATTTTAGAGTGAAAAATAGAGTGATGAACAAAAAAAAGTTACTGTGTATATTAGCTACTTTTGGGACCCTAGACCAGCCATGTGGATACTTAATTTGTACATTGGACTTTTAATATACGATGGAGAAATTAAGAAAACTACACATTAAATTTTAATATTTCATATAGTTAAAAATAGATTCTTAAAATTTTGTTTTAGTAAAAACATAACTTCTGTATTTAATATACTATCTTTTTACCCTAATTTTAATATACTATCTTTTTACCCTAATTTTAATATACTATCTTTTTACCCTAATTTTAATATACTATCTTTTTACCCTAATTTTAATATACTATCTTTTTACCCTAATTTTAATATACTATCTTTTTACCCTAATTTTAATATACTATCTTTTTACCCTAATTTTAATATACTATCTTTTTACCCTAATTTTAATATACTTTCTTACTTATATGTACGTATAGTTTATTCAAAATAAATGTATGTATAGTTATTAATTTACAAAATTATACTTACAGTTATATATATATATCTTTCAAAAAATATATATCTATATAAAATTTCCAATATAAGTTTTTTGTGGTCCAATTATGTTTCCAATCTTATTATTTATTTTAAAAATATTATTATTACGCTCAAGACATAATAGATCTTATTGCTAACTGTCCAGTCTAAACATGTTAATGCCTGGTGGTAATTTGACCGTGACTACTACGTTTTGTTTGTCATTGTTCATCTATCCTATAATTTCCGAATGCTGTCGCCACCATTCGCAGCCGTACGTCGACATATGTTCGATATAGTAGCAATGTAACGTATTACACCACACGTGTATTGGTACTGACTATAGAGTATCCGAGTCATAACCAAATCTGTAACGTAATAACCGAATAGGATCCAACTCATATATATTTCGCTCAAAAACAAGACAAAAAGCATACAATCTACTTATCATCCTCTAATC
This sequence comes from Brassica carinata, assembly GCA_016771965.1. Classification (NCBI taxonomy): domain Eukaryota; kingdom Viridiplantae; phylum Streptophyta; class Magnoliopsida; order Brassicales; family Brassicaceae; genus Brassica; species Brassica carinata. The sequence continues at coordinate 19,452 of JAAMPC010000313.1, read as the reverse complement.
TATTAATTAAAATATTTTAGTAACTACGAACAAAATAAGAATTCAAAAAACGAATATTAGAAATTATATAATGCCAAGATTAGTACGTATAACCTTGTTGTTATTATCCTCCATCTCTGTTACATACTCCTCTATCTCTGTTACATACTTGATAACGTCCGATCTACAACCTTTACCCTCCGGAAAATTCTCCACCGGAGTCACCACCATAAGCTTCAAGGCGGCGACGTTCTCTCAATCTTCCCCACTCATGCATCGACAAGTGAAGTTTCTTCCCGGCGAGAAGAAAATCTGCCGCTTGAACCGTCGTTAAAATCTCAACGATTTTAGTCAACGTGGTTAACCTTAGCTTATCCGCTTCAGCTAGTATACGAGCCATATCCTCCTCGTGCTTATCAAGCGCACGCTCCACCTCCACGTCAGCTTCTCCGATTCCGTCTTTATAGAACGCCGCGATGGCTATAGGCATATCCGCCGTGTCTTCTTGTAAAATCGCCAATTGCTTGGTCAGCTTGTTCTCCTCTTCAACCGTTTTCATATGTAGCTCATTGATCTTGAATAATTGCCCAGCCGTTAGATCACTCATCGACTCGCCTCCTCCGTCGATCCAGCCAGGTGTTTCATCCAGAGCCATGCTTAGACCTACGGATGACCAGTTTATCAAAACTACCTTTGCTGTGATATTAATTAGGGAAGAAGAATTATGAAAAATAATTAAACATTATATATGACAACTGTCTTTTGAAGATAAACAAAATTATATATTAAAATCCTATATTCTGTAAACTTCAATCCTCCAAATTTCAATAACCAGAGGCTAAAAGATTTAATAACTTAAAATTATTTTCGACTCAATTTTATTTTAAAAAATAAAATAACTTTAAGATATACGAGGGCTTAGAAGCATCCTCAGCGCAAATATCCAACTTGAGTTTCCTATTTTTTCCTGATGTGCAAAATACGTCGCTTTTTCAATGAGAAGACAAATCTTTTCCTTTTGGTGGACCCCACACCATATTTTTTCCTAGAAACCCTCCTCTCTGCCTTGAAGGTGCTCTAGATAGGAGGGGAATAAATGCAACTGCCCAAAGCTCGTGATATATAAAAGCTTATTTTTCTGGTAACAATGTGTATTTCAAGCTAAATATTGTCTTTTGTAGGAAAAACTTGATTTTTTATATTTTTGCAACTGTAATTATTATTAAAATTTTCATCTGATCTTTTAAGTTATATGTTTTTAAGTTACTAAAGATAAGCGGTTTATCTCTCCTCCCCTAGTGAGAGAATTTCTTTCCATTCCTCTAACCTTCTTATCTTTCTCGAAGGTTTAGAGTTGATTGAAGTGAGTGGTTGTCATTTTTTTTTTCGGTTTGGTACTTCCGACCGGTTCTTGTCTCCGACGGTTGATCAGTACCTCCGATGACCGTGCGGCTCCTCGAGAGCGGCGGCTTTCATGGCCCGACGCGCGACCTCGTCTCCGGGGAGGCGATGTCTTATAGAATCGTTCTGCGGCAGCCCGATCCATCTGATTCAGTTCTTTGTTGACCGACGCCTCTCGCTCGTACCTCAGGCGATTCTTTTTCCAATTGATTTGGTTTTGCATCAAGCTTATCTTTATCTTCAAAGATGCGGATCTTTTCATGCAAGATAGTCAGAATTGAAGGATAGATTGTGGCGTCGATGTTTTCGATTCGTTGATCCACGCGGTTTGGCTCTTCGTTCGAATCCTTGAAGATTTGTTCTTCCGTGGTTATTTTTTATTTTGTAACGGAAAAATTTTAAGTTACAGATTGTATTTTGTTATAGTATGTTCATTGAGAACCCATGTTTTTATTTATGATAAAATGTGATTTTTACTTTAAACTCTATTTTAGAGTAGAAAATAGAATGGGATTGAAGATGTTTTAAAGATCAAAAAGAAAATACAAGATATTTTGAAGATTTAAGGTTGGGTTGGAATGACACAAAACCTCAAAATTCGAGGATTTTGGGTTGAGTTGGAGATGCTTTGCATAGTGATATTATTTCTGTTGGTACATGGATGGATGGTTCCAGGGTAGTTCCAACACCATTTTAGTTCAGCTTTATTTTTTTATTTTGTAACGGAAAAATTTTAAGTTACAGATTGTATTTTGTTATAGTATGTTCATTGAGAACCCATGTTTTTATTTATGATAAAATGTGATTTTTACTTTAAACTCTATTTTAGAGTAGAAAATAGAATGGGATTGAAGATGTTTTAAAGATCAAAAAGAAAATACAAGATATTTTGAAGATTTAAGGTTGGGTTGGAATGACACAAAACCTCAAAATTCGAGGATTTTGGGTTGAGTTGGAGATGCTTTGCATAGTGATATTATTTCTGTTGGTACATGGATGGATGGTTCCAGGGTAGTTCCAACACCATTTTAGTTCAGCTTTATTTTTTTATTTTGTAACGGAAAAATTTTAAGTTACAGATTGTATTTTGTTATAGTATGTTCATTGAGAACCCATGTTTTTATTTATGATAAAATGTGATTTTTACTTTAAACTCTATTTTAGAGTAGAAAATAGAATGGGATTGAAGATGTTTTAAAGATCAAAAGAAAATACAAGATATTTTGAAGATTTAAGGTTGGGTTGGAATGACACAAAACCTCAAAATTCGAGGATTTTGGGTTGAGTTGGAGATGCTTTGCATAGTGATATTATTTCTGTTGGTACATGGATGGATGGTTCCAGGGTAGTTCCAACACCATTTTAGTTCAGCTTTATTTTTTTATTTTGTAACGGAAAAATTTTAAGTTACAGATTGTATTTTGTTATAGTATGTTCATTGAGAACCCATGTTTTTATTTATGATAAAATGTGATTTTTACTTTAAACTCTATTTTAGAGTAGAAAATAGAATGGGATTGAAGATGTTTTAAAGATCAAAAGAAAATACAAGATATTTTGAAGATTTAAGGTTGGGTTGGAATGACACAAAACCTCAAAATTCGAGGATTTTGGGTTGAGTTGGAGATGCTTTGCATAGTGATATTATTTCTGTTGGTACATGGATGGATGGTTCCAGGGTAGTTCCAACACCATTTTAGTTCAGCTTTATTTTTTTATTTTGTAACGGAAAAATTTTAAGTTACAGATTGTATTTTGTTATAGTATGTTCATTGAGAACCCATGTTTTTATTTATGATAAAATGTGATTTTTACTTTAAACTCTATTTTAGAGTAGAAAATAGAATGGGATTGAAGATGTTTTAAAGATCAAAAGAAAATACAAGATATTTTGAAGATTTAAGGTTGGGTTGGAATGACACAAAACCTCAAAATTCGAGGATTTTGGGTTGAGTTGGAGATGCTTTGCATAGTGATATTATTTCTGTTGGTACATGGATGGATGGTTCCAGGGTAGTTCCAACACCATTTTAGTTCAGCTTTATTTTTTTATTTTGTAACGGAAAAATTTTAAGTTACAGATTGTATTTTGTTATAGTATGTTCATTGAGAACCCATGTTTTTATTTATGATAAAATGTGATTTTTACTTTAAATATCGAAAAATGACGGTACGTCTTTTCCTTTTGGTGGACCCACACCATATTTTTTCCTAGAAACCCTCCTTGCATCTGCCTTGAAGGTGCTCTTAGATAGGAGGGAATAAATGCAACTGCCCAAAGCTCGTGATATATAAAAGCTTATTTTTCTGGTAACAATGTGTATTTCAAGCTAAATATTGTCTTTTGTAGGAAAAACTTGATTTTTATATTTTGCAACTGTAATTATTATTAAAATTTTCATCTGATCTTTTAAGTTATATGTTTTTAAGTTACTAAAGATAAAGCGGTTTATCTCTCTCCTCCTAGTGAGATTTCTTTCCATTCCTCTAACCTTCTTATCACACATTTATCTTCGAAGGTTTAGAGTTGATTTGAAGTGAGTGGTTGTCATTTTTGTTTACCGGTTTGGTACCAGGCCGGTTCTTGTCTCCGACGGTTGATCAGTACCTCCGATGAGATGCGGCTTTGCCTCCGGAAGCGGCGGCTTTCATAGCGCGAGCCGGCCTCTCGTCTCGAGGCGATGTCTTATAGAATCGTTCGCGGCACCGATCCATCTACGATTCAGTTCTGTTGACCGATCGCCTCTCGCTCTGTACCTCCGGCGATTCTCCAATTGATTTGGTTTTGCATCTTGAAGCTTATCTTTATCTTCAAAGATGCGGATCTTTTCATGCAAGATAGTCGAATGAAGGATAGATTGTAAGCGTCGATGTTTTTCGATTCGTTGATCCACGGTTTGGCTCTTGGTTCGAATCCTTGTGAATTTGTTCTTCCGTGGTTCGTCTCACCGTCGGCGGAGTTCCGCGCCTCCTATGGTTCGGTGGAAGGAAGTGGTTCCTCGTCTTGACCGTGTTCATTGATCGCCGGGCGATCATACCGCGGAAGATGACGTGCCGTAGCTTGCTTCTTCGACAGTTTACCTTTTGTGTTTTGGGCCTGTGTGTTGGGCCTTCGTCTTTATGTTAATTGGGCTTGCGTTGCCTTTTGTCTTGTAATGTGTTGGGATTAGCCTTTTGGGCTCCAGTTCCATTAATAAAATTTCGAGAGAAAAAAATTACTAAAGATACTTGTATAAGAAAGGAGAACAGTGTAAGATAGTTGGCTATTGTGCGCCGACTATGCTAATGATCACGACACATCGATCAACAACTAGAAACGAGTTCATGCTTGATTTAGGAGCAGATTGTCTTTTAGGAGTGGAAACTTCCCTATCCATCTTTATTCCAAAGGCGAACATTTCAATTGAGTGAATGTATCCGCTATATATGGTTTAGTATATAAAAACACAAAAAGTTACTCGTCAAAATAACATTTTAAAAATATAAGTTGAAGTAAAACTCACATTTATTTTAGAATTCTTTTATTTCAGAAGGAACAAATAAAATGAGTTGAAAATACTCTAAAACAAGTACACCAATAATAATATTAATACATCAATTTTTATCTTAAATTATATAAACAGTGTTATACGAGATATAATAAATAAGATGTAAATCAAATTTAAGTTTTGTTAGTGGAGATGAACACCCTTAAACTTCAAATCTAAGGTCCATCGAACTTTAAAGATAAATTTAATGTGGAAAAGGTTACTAAAGATTAATCTCTGAGCTCTAAAGTTTGAGCTGAAGTTCCAATCCGAGTCCTTTTATTTAACATATGATTACCGATTATGAAATTTATAACAAAACGGTCAATTTCTTAAGTTATACGAAAGTTTTTTTTGGTTCAATCCAAGTAGATTATTTTGTCTTAACTTATAAAACAAGACATCCTTGAATCTTTCTCAATCTAAACCACTAAATTCTATTAATTTATTGATTATATGTAGACTATTTCATTTACTTAACAGTTTGATATACTCTATTATAATATACTACGGTTCAGCTTGCGTTCTTGTTATCATTTATTACAATTTTAATTTTTGTGAATCAATATTTTTGTAATAGGTTACAGATTTACTTTCTTTATAGATATATATATATATTTTAGTATTTCTTGACAAATATTGAAGAATATAATGTAAATATAAAATTCGAGTATCAAATTTAAGTTTTGTTAGTGGAGATGAACACCCTTAAACTTCAAATCTAAGGTCCATCGAACTTTAAAGATAAATTTAATGTGGAAAAGGTTACTAAAGATTAATCTCTGAGCTCTAAAGTTTGAGCTGAAGTTCCAATCCGAGTCCTTTTATTTAACATATGATTACCGATTATGAAATTTATAACAAAACGGTCAATTTCTTAAGTTATACGAAAGTTTTTTTTGGTTCAATCCAAGTAGATTATTTTGTCTTAACTTATAAAACAAGACATCCTTGAATCTTTCTCAATCTAAACCACTAAATTCTATTAATTTATTGATTATATGTAGACTATTTCATTTACTTAACAGTTTGATATACTCTATTATAATATACTACGGTTCAGCTTGCGTTCTTGTTATCATTTATTACAATTTTAATTTTTGTGAATCAATATTTTTGTAATAGGTTACAGATTTACTTTCTTTATAGATATATATATATATTTTAGTATTTCTTGACAAATATTGAAGAATATAATGTAAATATAAAATTCGAGTATCAAATTTAAGTTTTGTTAGTGGAGATGAACACCCTTAAACTTCAAATCTAAGGTCCATCGAACTTTAAAGATAAATTTAATGTGGAAAAGGTTACTAAAGATTAATCTCTGAGCTCTAAAGTTTGAGCTGAAGTTCCAATCCGAGTCCTTTTATTTAACATATGATTACCGATTATGAAATTTATAACAAAACGGTCAATTTCTTAAGTTATACGAAAGTTTTTTTTGGTTCAATCCAAGTAGATTATTTTGTCTTAACTTATAAAACAAGACATCCTTGAATCTTTCTCAATCTAAACCACTAAATTCTATTAATTTATTGATTATATGTAGACTATTTCATTTACTTAACAGTTTGATATACTCTATTATAATATACTACGGTTCAGCTTGCGTTCTTGTTATCATTTATTACAATTTTAATTTTTGTGAATCAATATTTTTGTAATAGGTTACAGATTTACTTTCTTTATAGATATATATATATATATATATTTTAGTATTTCTTGACAAATATTGAAGAATATAATGTAAATATAAAATTCGAGTATCAAATTTAAGTTTTGTTAGTGGAGATGAACACCCTTAAACTTCAAATCTAAGGTCCATCGAACTTTAAAGATAAATTTAATGTGGAAAAGGTTACTAAAGATTAATCTCTGAGCTCTAAAGTTTGAGCTGAAGTTCCAATCCGAGTCCTTTTATTTAACATATGATTACCGATTATGAAATTTATAACAAAACGGTCAATTTCTTAAGTTATACGAAAGTTTTTTTTGGTTCAATCCAAGTAGATTATTTTGTCTTAACTTATAAAACAAGACATCCTTGAATCTTTCTCAATCTAAACCACTAAATTCTATTAATTTATTGATTATATGTAGACTATTTCATTTACTTAACAGTTTGATATACTCTATTATAATATACTACGGTTCAGCTTGCGTTCTTGTTATCATTTATTACAATTTTAATTTTTGTGAATCAATATTTTTGTAATAGGTTACAGATTTACTTTCTTTATAGATATATATATATATATATATATATATTTTTAGTATTTCTTGACAAATATTGAAGAATATAATGTAAATATAAAATTCGAGTATCAAATTTAAGTTTTGTTAGTGGAGATGAACACCCTTAAACTTCAAATCTAAGGTCCATCGAACTTTAAAGATAAATTTAATGTGGAAAAGGTTACTAAAGATTAATCTCTGAGCTCTAAAGTTTGAGCTGAAGTTCCAATCCGAGTCCTTTTATTTAACATATGATTACCGATTATGAAATTTATAACAAAACGGTCAATTTCTTAAGTTATACGAAAGTTTTTTTTTTTTGGTTCAATCCAAGTAGATTATTTTGTCTTAACTTATAAAACAAGACATCCTTGAATCTTTCTCAATCTAAACCACTAAATTCTATTAATTTATTGATTATATGTAGACTATTTCATTTACTTAACAGTTTGATATACTCTATTATAATATACTACGGTTCAGCTTGCGTTCTTGTTATCATTTATTACAATTTTAATTTTTGTGAATCAATATTTTTGTAATAGGTTACAGATTTACTTTCTTTATAGATATATATATATATTTTAGTATTTCTTGACAAATATTGAAGAATATAATGTAAATATAAAATTCGAGTATCAAATTTAAGTTTTGTTAGTGGAGATGAACACCCTTAAACTTCAAATCTAAGGTCCATCGAACTTTAAAGATAAATTTAATGTGGAAAAGGTTACTAAAGATTAATCTCTGAGCTCTAAAGTTTGAGCTGAAGTTCCAATCCGAGTCCTTTTATTTAACATATGATTACCGATTATGAAATTTATAACAAAACGGTCAATTTCTTAAGTTATACGAAAGTTTTTTTTGGTTCAATCCAAGTAGATTATTTTGTCTTAACTTATAAAACAAGACATCCTTGAATCTTTCTCAATCTAAACCACTAAATTCTATTAATTTATTGATTATATGTAGACTATTTCATTTACTTAACAGTTTGATATACTCTATTATAATATACTACGGTTCAGCTTGCGTTCTTGTTATCATTTATTACAATTTTAATTTTTGTGAATCAATATTTTTGTAATAGGTTACAGATTTACTTTCTTTATAGATATATATATATATATATATTTTAGTATTTCTTGACAAATATTGAAGAATATAATGTAAATATAAAATTCGAGTATCAAATTTAAGTTTTGTTAGTGGAGATGAACACCCTTAAACTTCAAATCTAAGGTCCATCGAACTTTAAAGATAAATTTAATGTGGAAAAGGTTACTAAAGATTAATCTCTGAGCTCTAAAGTTTGAGCTGAAGTTCCAATCCGAGTCCTTTTATTTAACATATGATTACCGATTATGAAATTTATAACAAAACGGTCAATTTCTTAAGTTATACGAAAGTTTTTTTTGGTTCAATCCAAGTAGATTATTTTGTCTTAACTTATAAAACAAGACATCCTTGAATCTTTCTCAATCTAAACCACTAAATTCTATTAATTTATTGATTATATGTAGACTATTTCATTTACTTAACAGTTTGATATACTCTATTATAATATACTACGGTTCAGCTTGCGTTCTTGTTATCATTTATTACAATTTTAATTTTTGTGAATCAATATTTTTGTAATAGGTTACAGATTTACTTTCTTTATAGATATATATATATATTTTAGTATTTCTTGACAAATATTGAAGAATATAATGTAAATATAAAATTCGAGTATCAAATTTAAGTTTTGTTAGTGGAGATGAACACCCTTAAACTTCAAATCTAAGGTCCATCGAACTTTAAAGATAAATTTAATGTGGAAAAGGTTACTAAAGATTAATCTCTGAGCTCTAAAGTTTGAGCTGAAGTTCCAATCCGAGTCCTTTTATTTAACATATGATTACCGATTATGAAATTTATAACAAAACGGTCAATTTCTTAAGTTATACGAAAGTTTTTTTGGTTCAATCCAAGTAGATTATTTTGTCTTAACTTATAAAACAAGACATCCTTGAATCTTTCTCAATCTAAACCACTAAATTCTATTAATTTACTGATTAATGATTGGTGAAATGGATTGGGACTAGGATGAATAGTTCGAAGTTTTTTTTTTGTGTTTTTTTTGAAACACAAAAAAAAAAACTTCGAACTATTCATCCTAGTCCCAATCCATTTCACCAATCATTAATCAGTAAATTAATAGAATAATAACATTCATGAAACCCATAAGTATGACCTTACCGCCGATGTTGTCGTCACGGAGGAAGTTAGTAAGACGGAGCTCGGTTTGAGACCCGCACATAGCGTATACGAGTCGTATAAATGAAGAAGGACGACAACCTCCCATCCAAAGAAGTGCGTTTTCAAGACAAGTGTTCCATGTCGGAGCGAAATAGTTTGAGCTAAATAGACGAGAATATTCCGATCGTTTTCGAGCATAGTCTTTGAAATCTTCAATCACCATCCGTACCAATTCGCGAAGCTCGTCATCGTTTTTACCACCGTTGGTTAACGCTCGTTTAAGATCCGTCATGCGTTTGGCTTGTACACTCATCCACTCGTCATAACAATTTTGTTGAAATTTTTCTATGTTTGCTGAGCTCGGATTCTCCATTTAGTTTGTTTTATTTGGGTGGGGGGGTGGTTGCATTCTCTATGTTTTGCATTCGTGGGGTTTTATTATATAGTCCCAAATTATGAACCAGTACGAAATGTACAATTTTATTTGTTAATATAATTACTTTTTAACGTATATATATTTATAGGAAGTAAGAGGCAAATGCGTGGTTTGAGGGTGTAAACAAACAAAATAGTGCATGGATACATTATACGTGGAACCATAGCCAACGGAGGATCCGAGGATACACTATATACATTTGGGTCTATTTTAGTTCGTTTTGAAATTAGTTTTTGTTTCCTTATCTATAATAAATACAAGTATAATCACCCCGTGCGAACACGGGCTAGATTTTGTTTGCATTTATATTGTTGTGTGTTGTCTCAAATTCTAGTGTTCTGTTTTTTAATAAAATCTAAATATTATTTTAGTCACATTTTGTAGCTGGATAAAATGGAAACATAAAATTTGACGTGTTATATTTGAAACAAAACAGTTGACAAAAAAAAAATATTTGAAACAAAACAATGAGAAGAGCAAACCAATTATTATGAGTTTCTCCAGAATGAGATACATGCTTGGAAGCACTTTTTACAGAATTTTTTTAGATACCAACATATAATAATATATTATTACATTTAATTCATCAGTTTTATTTTTACTAATGACATCAAATTTCTCTTGAAACTTTTTGTTCAAAGTTTATTTTAAAACCTGAAGCCTTGTATAAAGATAAATGCCTAATTAAAAACACATTTTAGTATTTTTCTGAAGGTTAATTGCATTTTGATTCTTCTCCACTATCTCTCTCTGCAGTCATTAGTAACTTTGACGTTCAACAATAAGACAAAAACATATATAAAATCTTTTTATTTTCTATATAATAGAACTCGTAAGTTTTCCATTATTGTTTGAATAAAGTTTTAAAACTGAAATATATTTAGTCAGAACAAAGAAGAATGAAAGAGTAGTGAATTGAAAATGGAAGAAAAACAAATCAAATAAATCTTCTTGTTTGAAGAAGAAACGACGATAAACAAAAGAAAAAATAATTTTGTTGCCTGAAGTTACATAAGAGTTAAATGGTTTATAACCATGATTTTTTTGTTATAAATGACAGTTGTAAACGTGGTAGTGCATGAGAAAATTTAGGGTTCAGTTTTTTTTAAAAAATATTTGGTTACCGAAAATTGAAAATCAAATGATTATTTTAGTTAATTTTTTCAAAACATATTCCATATGTTAAAATTTAATTGGTGCACTGACTTGTGCTTTAGTATATAGAGAATATATATTTTGGCATTATTTTAGTTCGTTTTGAAATTAGTTTTGTTTCCTTATCTATAATAAATACAAGTATAATCACCCCGTGCGAACACGGGCTAGATTTTGTTTGCATTTATATTGTTGTGTGTTGTCTCAAATTCTAGTGTTCTGTTTTTTAATAAAATCTAAATATTATTTTAGTCACATTTTGTAGCTGGATAAAATGGAAACATAAAATTTGACGTGTTATATTTGAAACAAAACAGTTGACAAAAAAAAAATATTTGAAACAAAACAATGAGAAGAGCAAACCAATTATTATGAGTTTCTCCAGAATGAGATACATGCTTGGAAGCACTTTTTACAGAATTTTTTTAGATACCAACATATAATAATATATTATTACATTTAATTCATCAGTTTTATTTTTACTAATGACATCAAATTTCTCTTGAAACTTTTTGTTCAAAGTTTATTTTAAAACCTGAAGCCTTGTATAAAGATAAATGCCTAATTAAAAACACATTTTAGTATTTTTCTGAAGGTTAATTGCATTTTGGATTCTTCTCCACTATCTCTCTCTGCAGTCATTAGTAACTTTGACGTTCAACAATAAGACAAAAACATATATAAAATCTTTTTATTTTCTATATAATAGAACTCGTAAGTTTTCCATTATTGTTTGAATAAAGTTTTAAAACTGAAATATATTTAGTCAGAACAAAGAAGAATGAAAGAGTAGTGAATTGAAAATGGAAGAAAAACAAATCAAATAAATCTTCTTGTTTGAAGAAGAAACGACGATAAACAAAAGAAAAAAATAATTTTGTTGCCTGAAGTTACATAAGAGTTAAATGGTTTATAACCATGATTTTTTTTTGTTATAAATGACAGTTGTAAACGTGGTAGTGCATGAGAAAATTTAGGGTTCAGTTTTTTTTTAAAAAAAAATATTTGGTTACCGAAAAATTGAAAATCAAATGATTATTTTAGTTAATTTTTTCAAAACATATTCCATATGTTAAAATTTAATTGGTGCACTGACTTGTGCTTTAGTATATAGAGAATATATATTTATAGGAAGTAAGAGGAAAATGCGTGGTTTGAGGGTGTAAACAAACAAAATAGTGCATCTATATTATTAAAGCAGAAGTACAAAATCGATTTGTTTGGATACATGGATTGCCTTAGTTTAAATTTTGGTGTTTGAAAACAGGTTTATGTGTTTTTAATGATTTTTATTAATTAATTCGAGATTAGTGTGTTTGGAAACAGGTTTAAGTGTTTTTTTTTAAAAAAAATTAATTAATCCGAACTAATCAAACAATATCTAAATATTAAATGCCTAATTAAATGTTAAATCACAGAAAAATCAATCATTCCTTATTTTATGTTTCTGTTAATGGCAATCAGTTATTATTTTAAAAAGGGAATATTCAATCATAGCGAAAATCAAACAATATCTAAATATTAAATGCCTAATTAAATGTTAAATCACAGAAAAATCGATCATTCCTTATTTTACGTTTCTGTTATATGGCAATCAGTTATTCTTTTTAAAAAGGAATATTCTTAATTATATTATGCTTAGTAATCAAGCAATATCTTACAATTGATCTAAAAATTAAATACCAATAACAATTGATTGCCTAAAATTATGTAACAATCTTAACGTCGTTTCTTCTCCCCCCATTATATAAGGTTTGAGTCATCTCATTAGTCCGTAGTCAAATTATTAGACTCTCCTCCTTGCATACCTACTTTTTATTCTTAAGCTTCAGTATAGTTTTTTTTGTCTTTTATATGTTTTTGGTTTCCCGTAAACTAATTTTATCATTTGTGATCATGTGCAGGTTAATGCTCGACGAGTTAATGGAATTGCTAATACAGTTAAAGTAACGAAATAATGGTTTTCATCAATCAAAACTTCAAAAATCAACATTGTGGGTAAATCACGACCTTTTGTTTTGTAGTTCTTACATGTTTTTTTCTTCTTCTTAGAATTGTAGTTTTTTTTCTACTACTGAAGACAACTACTTGATCTTTATTTATTTGTAGATGCTGAATTTGGGAGAGCTCAAGCAAAAGATATGTTGCAACACTTGTGGGCTGGACCAGCCTCTAATGCATCAGTGGATATTGTCCAAGGACGCTACTATGTTGAAGTTCATTCGGTTGGTGTAACAAAGGTAACTAATGCTATTGTTTTCATTTGTTTCTATATCATCAATTACCAAATATATTCTCATTTTCTTTGATCTACATATGTTCTTTCTTCTCTGTTATCTTAGGAAAGTGCAATGGAGCGTATCCTCGGAAAAATAGTACTGCAGAATAAGTCGATAACTACACCAATTGATTACGTCTTATGCATTGGTAATTTCTTGGGGAAGGTAAGCTTCTTATGTAACCAAATGTTAATTATACAATTTTACATCCATGGATTTTGATACAAGGGTTGATATATATATTACAGGATGAAGACATTTACACCTTCTTCGAGCCCGAGTTAACCAAGAAAACCAAGAAGGTGTCATCGACCGTTGTTGCGTAAAGGGAGAGGCCTACTTCTCTGTGGCTATTGGGAACACGCACACGAAGGCTAGCTATTTCCTTGACTCATCTGATGATGTTGTGCAGTTGATCCATAAGCTTTGCACACAACGTAACTGATATTGGGAACATGCTCAGATCTTCAATACTGATGTGTATATATGATTGTTCGTATTGTTAAAAACTCTATAACTATATATTACATTTTTTGAATGTCACCTAACGTAACTTGTGATATATATTTTAAAAACTTTTTTATGTGAATTGATTCTATAAAGTGTTTTTGTTTTAAGTTTTGATTTGGGTTTCATCTTTTTAGTTACAAACTTTTTGTATCATTTGAAAGTAAATCTGAAAAGTGATACTAGACTTGTGGTAAAATTGAAATTCAATCTTTCTATATTATAATTTTTAGAATATTATTGTTCTCCAGTTTAAAGTTTATTGATACAACACTAAACTAAACACTATCTATATTTTTATTAAAAATAATAGTGAACATTTTATTAAGTATAAAACTTTTCTAAAATGAAAATTTAATAAATAAAGTTGATATGATAAATTTGTAAGAAATGAAACTGATATTATAAATTTATAAAATTGATATTATAAATATGATATTATAAAAATCATTTGAAAATAATTGAGCACATGTCAAACAGATAAATTAAACTATTTTAGTTCTCATATATATATACACACTTTCATATCCGACTCGGACACATTGTCTAACCCGTGAATCCGTTGACCCGTATATAACCCATAAATAGCATATAATTTGTTGGTGTTTGGAGACTTGAATAGGACTATTAAAAAAAATTAGTGTTTGAAAACATGGATTGGAGTCTTTTAAAAGAAAATTTAATTTATTTTGGAAACAAGAATAGTAGTATCAAGAAAAAAGTAATAGGCTTATGCTATTAAGAAAAATTGAAATTCCATCATATTATAAGAAATTATCTATCTAGGTCAACTTTAAAATATACGAAAGTGGATCAATCTAATTGTCTAAAACATCAATAGGAAAAATTAAATATATAATAAGAAGCAACATATATTTATATATATGTGTGTGATATAGGTAATGATTTGAAATAATTAGTTAATTAAGAACATAAAAAATAACGGGTCGGGATCATAATAAATTAAATACAAAATAATTCTCAAGTATATTATTTCATGCATAAAATATTGGTTTAATCATCAAAATCAAATTCAATAAGAAAAATTAAGTATATAATAAGAAGCAACATATATATATATATATGTATATGATATAGGTAATGATTTGAAATAATTAGTTAATTAACAGCATAAAAATAATAAAATTATTGTATATGAAATAACAATTTAAAATTTTAAACAAAGTTATTTTATATTTACAATGTTGATAGTTTGTGTGATTCATGAGATAAGATCAAACAACTGAAAAAGTCAAACATTTAATTGAATCGCAAATTATATTTAAAATATTACTTATATTTAAGTTCATAGAATAATAGTATTTAGAAGATTAGGTTGTCAAACATAGTCTCAAAAAAAGTTTATCAAACAAATAAACCAATCAAACAAATGATTGAAGACTAACCTAAACAAGTATAATATTTAAACTTTCAGTCTACAAATGTCGTTACGTATGCTTAATATTAAAAATAAAATTTTGAACCCGGGCGGAACGCACGGGTCAAATCCTAGTGGATACATTATACGTGGAACCATAGCCAACGGAGGATCCGAGGATACACTATATACATTTGGGTCTATTTTAGTTCGTTTTGAAATTAGTTTTTGTTTCCTTATCTATAATAAATACAAGTATAATCACCCCGTGCGAGCACGGACTAGATTTTGTTTGCATTTATATTGTTGTGTTGTGTGTTGTCTCAAATTCTAGTGTTCTGTTTTTTAATAAAATCTAAATATTATTTTAGTCACATTTTGTAGCTGGATAAAATGGAAACATAAAATTTGACGTGTTATATTTGAAACAAAACAGTTGACAAAAAAAAAATATTTGAAACAAAACAATGAGAAGAGTAAACCAATTATTATGAGTTTCTCCAAAATGAGATACATGCTTGGAAGCACTTTTTACAGAATTTTTTTAGATACCAACATATAATAATATATTATTACATTTAATTCATCAGTTTTATTTTTACTAATGACATCAAACTTCTCTTGAAACTTTTTGTTCAAAGTTTATTTTAAAACCTGAAGCCTTGTATAAAGATAAATGCCTAATTAAAAACACATTTTAGTATTTTTCTGAAGGTTAATTGCATTTTGGATTCTTCTCCACTATCTCTTTCTGCAGTCATTAGTAACTTTGACGTTCAACAATAAGACAAAAACATATATAAAATCTTTTTATTTTCTATATAATAGAACTCTTAAGTTTTCCATTATTGTTTGAATAAAGTTTTAAAACTGAAATATATTTAAGTCAGAACAAAGAAGAATGAAAGAGTATTGAATTGAAAATGGAAGAAAAACAAATCAGAAATAAATCTTCTTGTTTGAAGAAGAAACGACGATAAACAAAAGAAAAAAATAATTTTGTTGCTTGAAGTTATATAAGAGTTAAATGGTTTATAACCATGATTTTTTTTTGTTATAAATGACAGTTTTAAATGTGGTAGTGCAAGAGAAAATTTAGGGTTCAGGTTTTTTTTAAAAAATATTTGGTTACCGAAAAATTGAAAATCAAATGATTATTTTAGTTAATTTTTCAAAACATATTCCACATGTTAAAATTTAATTGGTGCACTGACTTGTGCTTTACTATATTGAGGATTTGGTTGTATGTTCTTCTCTCGCTGCAACTTGCAAGCGGTCATCATAGTAGGCGGAAAAGGTTTGCTAACCTTTTCCTTAAGTTATCGAAAGTCCATCTTTCATTTGATGAAAATAGAAGAGAGAGGAAAGAAGATAGCGACGAATATTTAGATTTTCAATTCAGAAGATACATGAAGAGGCTTTAACTGCCAAAGACTAGATATACACTGGACGAGGAAAATATCTTGAATAAAGACAACTATACCGAGCTCTTAATAAGGGGTTAGACCAAAGAACATATAGAGAACTCCTAAACGTTTAGATATTCAGTTTTTAATAAAGCTAAGATAATCACCGATAAACCCTGGTCAAAGACTAACATAGCAGATATGTGTTTTGTTTTAAGATTTCAATAGTTAGACTTGTAACTTGTTTATAGTTGCAATTAGCAGATATGTGCTAAGTGCCCGGCGGATTTTATGGTTAATCACGTGGATGTGGTCAGATGGTATGATGAACTTGGAAATGTGCTAAATATTTTGGGTCTGAAATCTATTCTTTAAAGTATTCATCTGTGCGGTCGAACGACGTGTATCTGCACACGTAAAACAACTAGAACTTGTTTGTCGTCTTCGTAATTAGTTTTGGTATGGAATGACCCAGATTATCAAAAAAAGAACTTATTTATGATTTCAGTGGTTAAAGGTTTGATTGGGAGGACGATAAAACTTCCAGTCATTGAACAATATTAGTTATGATTAGTTGTCATAGCCGTTTTAAATATCAAGAATACATATAAAATTTTGGCCAGTAGTTTTTGGTCATATAACTTTTAGTACATAACTTTTTCTCGGCAACATATATACTTCAGATGTATGAAAATTGTTTAGTTGACTGAGAGTGTTTATTTAGTTATATAGTTAACTGATATTCCTTGTTCATCGAAAGAATTACGTATATACAAACGGTGATAATCAATCAACAAAATAATAGAAGGGAATACTTTCACTATTATATAACTAAAATTCTCATAGAAATTTGAGCGAACTCAACGAGCCACTCGATACAATATACTGTTATATAACACTGAAATTTAAGAAAGGTTCATTGAAGTTAATGAAGACTTACGCTACAGAGCATCTCCATTGTTCTCGCTTGTCTTGTTCTCAGTTCCTCTCTCTTTACTGACAATACCTGGTCATTTTTGTTGATATTATTGACAAGTTGTTCATAAGGAAATGCCAAAACAATTGTGCTTTAATGTATCCGTAAATTTCTATGTGTAGATTACTAATTGATGTTTTAAACCAGTATGGTGAAGGATAACACCGAAATAGAAATAAATCTACACGAGTATTGAAATCTCAACTAACAAAAAGAAAAGCAAAAGGTCAATTTTTTATTCTTTTTTCAAAACGAAGGAGAATGTATCAATCACTTTAAAAATTGGATTCAGAAAATCTTAATGTAGTGTTTTTTTAAAGTAGTTCTGGTTACAGTTACTGATAGAAATTGGTACGGTGAAGTTGTTTCTATATATAGGTGTGAATCTAGACACGTACTTCTTGTCATAACTTTTCGTTTAGGTTCCTCGACACGTGCAACACGTGTCGAGTTTCGCATTTGTATATTTTGCTAAAATTAGATATGCTCGGCAGTAGCGTGAATTCGCGATCACTTCCCTTTCCTCGACTCTAATCAGAATAACATAAAAATTGAACATAAAATATTGACTGTCCCCCAAAATTATTGACTAAATCATACATATTTGGGCTAGGCCTACTGACGAATAATCAATTTGGGCTAGTCGACTATACGTTTTACAAGAATCAATTAATTTCCCAGAACGACAACGTGGTCGATTTTCTTGCCAAATTAGTAGCATTTAACACATGAAGAAGTATTAGCTAGGCCACGACAAGAGGCAGACGCTCATTGATTCTGGGAAGAGCACTAGCCAGCCCACCATAATATTTTTTTTGAATTAGTGTAATGTTTTTTTTTTGATAACGGCTTTTGAATTTTTGTTGAGGTTTTTAATAAGGATGAATTAGCAAAATAACTATATTTGGAGAAAAATTAAGAATATTATCATATAACATTTATAATAAAGTAATATTTTTGATGTGATAATTTGGTCAGGATTGAATTTGGTAAAGAAACTGATCAATCTCTCGTTCATGTGACTTTTTTTCATATGTATGTGTACATGTATGCTATACTATATCATGTATATTAAACATAGAATAGAACAACCCATTCATAACAGTAATTGATTGTAGAGAGAGAGAAAAATTGTAAAATTAAATTTCTATTCTAATTTCCTAAATAGACAAAATTTGAATCTCTTTTGAAGATGAAACTGAATTACATTATATGAATATAGAATATAGTATAAATTTAAAATTCAATTTATGAAATATATTATAAAATTAATATTATAAAACTTATAAAATATATGTCTTTTTAAGAAAATTCAAAACTTGTTACATGCAGAAAAAATCTGTGTTTATGTAAAATAATTGAAAGTAGAAGGAGAAACATGTATATGATAAAAAACAAAAAAATAAACAAAACATAACACTATACATACAAATATACATAGGGGTGATCTGGCAATTAATACATCAAGTGTATGGTGTATTTTAACCTCTAAGTTATTATGTACTGTTGAATTATAATTTTTTGTCATTGGATAACATTTCCCATTTAATAATGTCCTATAAAAATTCAATTTTGTAAACATACTAAGTAGTGTATACATACCTAGTAGCGTATTGTAGATTTGCCCCTCATAAAAATAGTTTCTAGTTTCCCCTCTAGCCACAACCTTTATTTGAAGGGGAAGGCAAACAAAGCTTCAACTTGAACAATGGCAGGTATAGCACCTAATCTCCCTTTTCTGTTTTCAGATCTGGAGTGAGGAAGCAGAAAACCAAACCATGAGAACGATGTCACCGAAGAGAAAACGCTGACTTATTAAGCTTAACCCAAAACAGTTTTGCATATCTATTATTTAATTAGGAGAAAAGTTTTCGTACTATATGAATTTAATTTTCATTATTTTAGTATTTCTTTATTAGAATTTTGTTT